>DWDV01000499.1:0-16431 GCA_018245615.1 Mimoniades ocyalus | reverse complement strand
CTATTGCCATGCATCGGGCACATATCCAGACTTCGAACCACTACTAGAAAATCTAAATTAGAAAATTTTGTAGTGTTGGACCAGGGAATCGAACCCGGGACCTCCCGATCGGCAGTCGCACTTGCAACAAACACGACCAACGAGGCAGTCATATATGCAGTGAAAGTGAGGCAGTGAAATATGTATATGTTATTAAATTTTGCGTTTCGTTATAATGTACGTAATATCATGCCAATATTTCCCCAATGGGGTAGGCAGAGGAATGTAGTAACCACCATTTTTCACAAAATATGTCATACGTCTCATGTAATAGGAGATGAGAGCCTATTGACATACACCGGGCATGAATCCAGATTCCGTGCTACTACTGAGGATTTTAAGTTAAATAAACCAATACTACTTTGGCCGACTCGGGTATCGAACACAGGACCTCCTGCTGTCTAAGCAGCTGCGTGACAGTCTGTGTTTACACATGTGACTATATAATTTATATAATATTACATTTTACATTTGTATATACCTAATGAGAATAGCATTGACTGATATCAAGATGTTGTACCTACATCGTGAAATTATTCGTGAAACTGTTCCATAGTAAGCGACTGGCCAATTTATATTAAAAATAAGGATTCATTTTGGCTCGCGAAAGCAAGTCGGTGTAGTTACGGGACTGTCAGCGGGCGCCGCCAGTGTCGAGGCCACGCGGATGTGTCACGTTCATGACATCTATTCTAGCCTCTTCCAAGAAATTTAAAACGAAATTCAGTTTAAATGAGACCACTCGAAGACACCGTGCGACAACGTTTGATTTGTTTGAGTTCAGTACCAACATAACGTCACACAACGCACAACACGGCGCTGCATGTGCCAACTCCTTGTTTAGATTTTTCGAGCCGGTATGGTGAGTTAATTATTACTATTGTTCATTTTTATTTTTCCATAGTCTAGCCATCCGATATGTGTATGTAACTGAACCGATGTGCACAAATGTATCATCATCATTATTAATCATTTTGTCGTTTCATTGTTGAATACGGATTTCCTTCCTCTCATTAAGAAAAGTGTTAATACGATAGTCTACGTGTGTGTGTGTGTGTGTGTGTGTCTGTGTGTGTGTGTGTGTGCGCGTGCGTGTGTGTGTGATAGTCTAAGTGTGTACAGTAGGGATTAGAAGACTATCCGCCTTAAAGAATATCAAGAATAAATCGAGGAGATGCAGGTTTCCTAAGGACGTTTTCCGTCACTGTTACAAGTTCCATGTAATGTTAAATAAACACACTACTTGTAAAACTGGACGTTGCGTGTCGTAATATGAACCGTAGACCATTGGAATGGAAAGTCTGTATTCAAAGCACAAAATTAACATTGTTTCAATGCAACATCTGAATGTAACATTGTAATAATTCGGCTTAAATATTGTATCAAACTTTCTTAGGCTTAAATATTGTGTTAAGTGTTTTTGATTTATCTGGATGAAGTTCAATGCGCCGCAGTGTCCGGATTAATTTATGATGATGAAGATGATGATATTGATCCTTCCTGAAACCGCAAGATGAAGTAATATTGATTCGTTATCGCGACGCGGGAACCTATCGAATGCTTCGCGATGAAAATAAATACCTATTATGACGCTGCTTTGACTTTCGTAATATCGAAGTTCTAAATGGTTCAATTAACAATATCTCCCTTGTTGTTCCCTAGTTTCCATAAACATTTTATCATTATATCATCATCACGCCAGTCCCTTTAGGGGTTAGGCGAAGAGCACCATGTTCCAACTGTCCTCTATCCTTAAAGAACTAACGTGCTTCATCGACATTAACCACTCTTTTCCGCGTTACGTTACGAAGACTTCTGACTCACAAATCAACCATAATCTCACCTGTTTGATCATGGTAGGTGAGTCTTGGACTGTCTCGGTATATCTACACATATAGTCATACTCATATAAGTTAATATTTTCTATTGTGTTCAATTGTAAGCGTGTTCTTGCAAGTTTTTCTATGTACTACACGATGTTTATTTATAGAAGTGTCGGACAACCAAGCGCGGCCGTAGACGATGGTTGAATGTCCATTATGTATAACATTATGTTTACGTGTTAGTATAACTTTTGAATGCGTAGAATGTATGAAGTTTTTTAAAATGTAATGAAAATAGCGAATTGTTATTTTTTTTTACAATTTATTCATATAAAATACTTGAAAATTTATTTTGTGTATTTGAAATTGTATTCTGCTCTGCTTTGTTTTCTGTGTTGTTTTACATTTATTTGGGCCTGTACAGCTACTAGTAGGGAAATCGACGGTATAATTAACAGAGAGGACGGACACGTGCAACCCACGGAGCTTCATGTCGAATTCGCGTCTCTTCGGCACTCGGGGCCAGCTTACTAGCCGGGGCTGGTCTATTGCTTAGCTGAGAATTATCACTCTCTATGTCATGGTAACGGGTAAAACGTAACTGGTAAACCCCAAGAGTGTACTACACTACCTAGTCTACATCTTCGGGAAAACACAGGCGTGATAATATGTTATATTAGAAGTTTTGTAATTTACGTTAATCGCCCCCCGGGCAGTTTTAATATGTCGGAACGAACTTACAGTACCTACGCCATGTTCGTGAGAATTTGTTGTTGTGCTTTGCTTGAACTTTTTATATCATTGACTAGTGTCCGTCGCGTTTAGAATTGTGATGATGATAAACTCCCATTATAATTAGAATTTATGTGTAAACATGACACACTAGTAACGATTATGCGCGGATTTATAACTGTTATCATGTCTATTATATCTTTAATTATTATTTCTTTATGTATTATTATTGAATAATACTGATTGATCTAGACTGTGGTTAAAATTAAGTTATCATTGTTTCGTTACGCGAGTTAATCGACAATTTATCAATATTATCCAATCTATATTATTTCAAATTGTATATATGTTCTCATTATGCACTCGTAATATTATGACTGCCCCGTTAGTTCTCGACCGCCGAGTTGAAGGTTTGTGGGTTTGATTCCCGCCCAAGGCCAATGTTAGGGTTACGAGCACGAGTAGTGTTCGTTGTTTGAATGCTTGCAAAGTTACCTTAGATATTACTATATGTACTTAGAAATGTATACACAATTGTGTATTCAGATATTTAGCTGTCCGGTGAGCACCGATGAACGTGCGCGAGTCGTCACAAATTAATTTATGTACGTCACAACGTATTCTTTAAATTAGTTTATCGCGTTAGCCGATATCTTTTATCTCGCCAAGTGTTACTCATGTATTTTATCGAACACATTTTAAAGGTTTTAATCTTCTCACTCGCGCCGGTGCTACGTGTAAGTAGTAATTGTCGGTGTCGAGATAAAATAACAATCATACTCGGTACAGTATACCTAATCTATTTTAGGCATTCATATCGGCATTCATATTATAAACGATTTAAATTCCAAAATAGCTCTATTGTATTTTTGTTTAACATCACGCCTTTAACCCCTGAAGAGGTAGGGAGAGGAGTGTAGTACACAAATTACGTTTACGTTCCACTATGGAATAGGTGGTGAGCCTATTGTCGTACACCGGGCACAGTTAATTCTATTGCATTTGTTGATAGTAAGTACAACATTTTGACCGAAACGGACACGTCAGAATTACAGTTTGCCTGAGGACGACGTAGCCAGCCGCGCTGGCTTGTGCTCTGGTGCAGCAATGCTTGCAGTGTTGTGTGGTGTTGGACAGACCTTACCGATCCATGTCGATGTCCCCGTAAAGTGATTATATAGGTAAAGGATATGCGTATCATTACGTCTATAAAAAGTGTTTATGAAAACATTTTATTTGCGTACGGCGAATAAAATTGTTTACAAGCCATTTTCTGCGTTTCACCGAAATATCACCTGTGACTACGTCGATCGACCATTAAATGTTTCTTTAAAATCCTAACGTTTTCTATTTAGGTTAATAATGTTATTGGTCAATTCACCGCGTAATCAAACCGTGCTATATCGGCACGCACACATAAACATTCTGCGCGAATTGTTTTAATAATAATTCTCAGTGTTGATATCATTCAAACATACATACGTAATGACGTTAGTGCCTCAATAACTTGTTTTGCGATCCTTTGATCTTATGAATAGCGAACTATGCTTAACCTTCTAGATCGTGATCAAATTAGATTTAATACTGCATGAGATATGACTTTTGTATATTCGAGAGAATTATTATAGTTTTAGTTTATTCGAAACGTAACGAAGAAATGTTACTGCGAAACTCACATTACTTAAATATGTATTTTATTAGTAAATATACATATATTCATCCGGCCACGGATCTACTTATACAATTTCCACAGAGCGTCAGTAGGATGTGTGCGCAAATATGTAGTAGGCGACAATGACGGATCGCTTGAAGTATTCTCCTTGCACTAATTAACTTATTAAATATTGAGACAATTAAAGTTTCCGGAGAACATGGCGCCCAGATCTTTCGTATAATGTTCAATGAGTTGAAGCAGACTTGAAATTGGTCACGAAAATAGAGTGAAACAGTCAAGGTTCCTTTGCATAAAAAGGATTGCATACATCTGTTTGGCGGATGGCGGAATCGACGTTTTGTCGTCGCAGGCGTACTCGCAAATTATGACAGTAACTAGAATTACAGTGGACAAGGTGAGGAACTTCTAGACGAATCGTAATGTCATTAAAGATACCAAATTCGTCTGAAATTGAGCATCGATAATACCCATATTATATTATTACAGCACAAAAACAATGATTATGCGATATGTTGAAAAACAGAATCCCAAATCCGATAATTGAATAATAATAATATGATAATGAATAATAATAGTTGAATAGTAATAATAGCTATAATGACGGTGATACTTATTTCTAATCAATTAACATTAATGATTTTAGTGTTACGTATTAACATAAAAAAGTAACATCACCCCAGTAATCCCCGAAGAAGTAGGCAGAGAAATGTAGTGCACTTCCATGATTTACCGGTTACATTTACGATCCAATATAGAGTAGGTAGTATTAAGGTATTAACATGCTTCCATAATAATAAAATTCACGATAGTACAATGCAATCCACGAGTATAAGACTCGCGATATAAGCTCGATGCCCTATGCTTTCTTCCTTTCCAAAAGTTACGAATTACGATACGATTACGATTACGATTAACAAATATTTCTACAACCTGCTTTATTGTATAATTTCAGCGACCGTCGCGCATATGTGGTTCATACATAATGTTTATATTAGGTGCTGTATAATTCACTCGTATTGTGATAATATGTAGGTAATTTATTTTAACGAATTTAAATTAACTTATTTACTCTATTGTTATATTCTCGGATTTATTATTTTTATTTTTAAATTAGTTTTTATTCTTATTCTTCAGTCGCTTGTTCAATGTTATCAAAGACCCTTAAGCAATGGAAAACAATAAGTACAGAGTCAGGTCAGTTCAGTATTTAATACGAAATATCTACACAAGCCGATGTTAACTTCATCTAATTAACATACGATAAGTATTTAAATTTCAACATAATGTGTAAATCAGAAGACGTGAGTTGGTTCTTGTAAGCGAGAACTGGTACAATGTTTCGAGTCCACTGTGTTACAACTTGTAACACAGTGGACTTTTACAAGGTTTTACCTCATGTTCTACCTTTTCATTATTAATTAGGTAGTGTTATTCCTGCGTTCGTAAAGAAAAACGTAATCATAATAATTATAATTTTTTGTTGCTCGTTGTAATTTCAACCACTAATTGATTCTCGGGTCGTCTACTTTTCGCGAAGTATTATTATACGGCACGTGTAAAATACATATGTTTAATTTCTATTTTTTTTTTTGCTATTTAAAAAGGTAATTTTATAATTGAATAATATATCGTCTTCAGGGATTCTTAATAAAATGCATTTCGTATCGCACACGCGTGTTGTACGTATTGCCAAGATTTTCGTCGTTTTAGCAAATGTTGATTTGCGTCATCGCAATGAGCGCTTGTAGCCGCTCGAAGCGCGGAATGGCTGCCGAGTGAATGAAGAGAGGCGCTCGGGGCTCGGGCGGCGCGCGCGCACCCGCCAGTCAGTGTCCGCCTGCGGTCCGTACTCGCCAGCCGCGTTTAGTGTCACGCCAGTGCAATCCTCGCCGCTCGTCGGCAGTGCCAGTGCCTACATAAGATGCTTGCGTTCGACGCAGTGGATACCGTTTGTGTTACAGTTTTACAAAGTGTCTAAAGTGGATTCCGGACTCTACTCGGCCGTGGAGCACGCGCAGCGGCTCGAGCGCTCCCAGGCCATGTATGTCATAAATATAGGTGAGTCCGCAATCCTTCCACATTCCTCGTTCTACACCAGCTCGATAATGGAACCAGACGGAACCGGTACACGTCCGATCCAACGTGCCCACTTCTAAATACGAACGGTTAGCTAGCTAGTAGTTATCGCGTTTTAGACCTAGTTATTTTTTTGCAAAGTTTTCTCCTCGTTGGGTTTTTCGAGCGGCCACCGCGTATGAACGCATCCCGGTGCGAATTCTTGAAATTGGTTCAGCGGCCGGTGCGGCGGCGCGTATAAACAACTCCAATGATAGCATTCGAAATTGGGTGTCTTGTACGTACTTACATAGCGCACTCGATATGATTATGTATGTTTTTATTACAGTTCACGTGCAACGTGTGGGCGTGTGTTAGTGTGTTTGCGCTATCGGTGTTGCTATTTTTGTATCCCTCCGATGTGTTAATGTTCTCTTGTTTGAACAACACGAAGTTCGTTTGTGTGCGTGTGCGTGTGTGTGTGTGTGCGTTGTATCAGCGTTTGGTTCCTTATCATTTTCTCGTTGGATAGCACCGCAATTTACACCATCACTCATGAGGTACGGTTTAAATTTCGAGCGCACACAATACGTGCGTGCATGCATTGCGTGCGTGCGTGCGTGAGTAGACGCGAACGTAACGTCAACAGTAGCCGGGGGTAACGATAATGGTCATCTCATATTAAAGTAGCGACAAATGTGAGCCCGTCGTTTCATTGATGCAAAGAGTGCAGCCACGGCGCAGACAGCAGTCGAGACTGACACGATCGTAGAAATAAGACCTCTTAGTGTCGGTTTGATCAATTGGCACAGGTTGTGAATGAAATTATTGCTTTATAAGTATTGCACGTTAATAAGATTGCAGTAATAAGAGTGTTAGTAACGTTAGCCCATGTAGTACACCACATGCAGTTAGCATGTATCTGGCCTAGTCGAGGTTGGTCATAGACGTGTTGATACTCTTGAAGATTATGATGGTCGCTTCCAGTGTTATTATTATCATATTGTCACCTTACCGTGTCCTTTACGGAGTAGGCACGCAGCATCTAGTGCCGAATATTCTCTATCCTTCCAGGTCTGGTAACTACAAGTGTGGAAAATACATTCATATGTAATAACCACCAACCAGTACTATTGAAACATTAGCTTCTAATGGGCAATGAAAAAAACTTGGCTTATGTTTTCATTAGATAACATCTTTTTTAGTCCGTTCGTATTAGTCACGTAGTTCGTAATCATTAAAAAAATATACAACTCTAAGAACAGTTAAGTTTTTCCAATTAGATATTTATCTACATACAGTGTCGGCATTTTTATGGAACGTACGCCACAGGAGTGTAGTCAAGAGTGATTTTTAATTGCGATGTAAATTTGCTTGTGACATGATCACTTGAAGCGTTGCTTAGAAATTTGTGCCTTTTGAAGTATTTTAATAGACAGTGAAGCAAAAATAATGATATTCAATTTAATTCTCTAAAATCCAACGCTGCATGAAACCATTTTTATCGTCTGCATGAAGCAAAATTTACATTTGCCACTATATTATTTCTGTAAATTTAGGTTTCCTCATTTCGTCGTTTTAAATAAATTCTTTTGACTGCAAACGCGACTGCATATCGAGAGGTCCTGGCTTCAAACCCCGAGTCGGGTAATATATTGGATTTTTCTAACTTAGAATTTTTGTCTGTCTATCTTGTAGACTCTGGATTTGTGCCCGGTGTATTGCAATTGCAATAGGCTCAGCTCATACTCCATAGTGGGCCGTAACCGTAACTGCTGAAACGTGGGAGTGTAGGTACTACACTCTTCTGAACAACTCTTCAGTGATTATAGGCATGATGTTATGTTATTTTTAAATGAATTCGTTATCTTCTTCACAAGTTCTTATATATATATTTTAAAGTAAATTGTATTCCAACAAATGTACGTTGTTGCGAGATAATTTTGGTTTCCCGAGAGCAACAACTAATCTGATAAAGACTATTATTTAATTAAATATGCCGTTTACGATAAATTGTTACATAATAAATTAATACTATGATTACCACTGTACATATATACATACATATTTATTTCTTTTTTATGTTGATATCAATGTTACGGCGTGACGTCACTAACATGATAATTGTGTGATTTCACGTTCACAGGTCAGACCTTTGCTCTGCGCGCGTTATTGCCGTAATAAAAATCTAAAATTAAACTCGGTTATATAAAACGTTATTTACTAATGATAACGGGTAGGTACATGAGGAAGTTAATGTGTGATTGCTTATAAATTTATGTTTGTTGTAATATTTTCAAGGTCCCGATCCTCACACACTTGTCATTATTGTTTGTCGTCTTTAATAATGCTCGCGTCTGATATTTTGTTTTGAGATGGTATCAGGCTTTAATTTATAACGTCCAGTAAAAATTTTATATGTTCTCAATCACTCTTTCTCATTTACTTAAAGCTAAGTGAACTAAACACTTATATGTACCATCCGCATAGAACAGCGTGGATTGTGCATGACACCACGTATACAACGAGTGCACGGGCGAATGAACAGCTCTCGTACATGCGAATGAATGAGTATTAGATATAAGCAGTGCGTGCGGGCTCGTATAGCCCTTTTTCCCTGCACGTGAAATGAAAATCAGAACGCGTAAATGGTCCTTTTCCGTTCTGTTATTCATATATTATAATCAACGGTATTTATTTAATATTATTGGAGTTCATGTGTACTAGCTATGTGTAGGTCACAGATCTTATAATTTATTTGTAATAATTTTATTTTCGGTTTAATTTTAATATTTAATTTCGCTTGCACAGCTTCAAACAGCGCTCTGAATAGTCGACGCCTTGTTGTTACTGGTCCGGTGTGAGCAAACGCGGTACCGTCTTTGAAAGCATCTTGCGCAAGCTCAAATTTTCGTGTAAAATTGTGAAGACACTACCTCCTGAAAACTACCTCCTGAAAATTTTAAGATGTCAGCTATGTCATACAACTTAATTTTTCAGTCATTCAAAACGAATTTGTGTTCTTTTTTTTCCGTATTTTTTTCAGCAACATCGTTGCTTGTACGACCGCTTTTAAATGAAATACACCAGTCAATAATGATTGATTTCCCTGGTGTAGAGTCTCTGTAACGCTTATCTAGCTACCGTTTGACTTCAACGATATGTTTACCCATCAAAGAACAGTGTTCAATCAACACACGAAATTTCTTTCGATCCATTGTCTTGAAAAATACAAAACTGGAGTCACGGATACGACTGTAACTTTTAAAGTAACGCTCAGAATGACATGAAATTTTGACACGCACTGTTTGAAGATCAGTACTACACAGAAATCACATAAGTTTGTTAACAATGTTGCTATATATGTGTCAGACCGGTGACTTATTGACTGATATATGTAGGTACATTTCACCTTGAACATCCAAATCGTTGATTGGAAACGCAAAACGCATGTTCTATGTGCTTCGTACTCACATTTATATTCATCGTTCGCATAAATACTGCGTAAATAACTTGGATTATGTATCAGTATGTGATGATAATCAAAGTATAAAACACTAAGTTTATCTTGTTTAATACCCTTTATCTTTATTGCAACTATCGAACTCGCGGGGGCGTGGTAGTAATGAACACTCAATGTTATATATGTCGTGTGCACGTTCACCGAGGTGCAGGCCCGAGCCGGCTGCTGCTTTGAGCATTCCAGTGAGCAGGGTAAAGGAGCAGCGTGACTCTTAGATCCGTGTAATTCAGGCTGCATGCGCGTAATAATGATTGTTGCTGGATCATCACGCCAGGTTCCTAAGGGGCCATCTATAAATTACGTGCCACGAATTTCATATTTCACATTCCTGTGAATAACAAACCCGCCCCCCCCCCACACCTTATTTGTGACGTAACATATTTTTTAATTTTATACCTAGAAAATTATTAAATTTAATCATAGCTCCGATATTATTTTTATTTTCAATTAAGTTATTTTTCCATAAACTTAATAATTCTTAAATATGTCGAATATTGAAATGTGACGTTACGAATAATAATGAATTGTATATACATATACGAGCGACGTTTCGCTGCGTGTTATTCAGTATATTTATTATCCTAACAAGTCTACGTTTATCTGTTAAAAATCCTAAGAACGATATGGAACACGTTATCAGTGCTATTAGTACAAAATTTCCAAAACATCATGTGAATATCGCACTTCGCGCTCTGTCACAATCGTGTCAACTTTGTTGAGTTACGCGAAAAAAAAAAACCAATCATACGTTTTATACATATCTTACACATGTCGGATGCTATCAGATCTTATCGACACCAATCACTTTATAATACGATAAAATTCATAAGCTTTATTTCTCAGTAAAGACCGTGTTCTCATTAATTACCTACACGTTTTAACCGGTCCTCAATTGTATCAAATTTCAATTGTAGGTATTACCTACTAACGGCGAATATTCCCTCCCTCGCCACCATTACCAACATTACATTTATAGACAACATTTAACTTGTCACCGAGCGTTACATGTATGTACGTCAATGATGACTCACCAATTCTCAGTGCAAAACTTTTCCAGATCGAAATATATGAAGAATGCTCTGGAAAATAATACAGTGTTGTTGTATGGAAAATAACAATTTAATTAATACTACAACTCAACTCGTTACTTGGTGCGTTCCATGAGAACACTATTAAATCCTTTAAAATTACAATTTTCTTTTAATTTATAAGTATTTATTTTGTAAAGTTGAAATATTAATTTAAGTGTCCACATTGAGGAAAATATTGATGTTGTGAAATCTTGTTGGGGTATGTATAAAGTTGCGCAAATGCTAAACACTGTTAACGGTGGGGAGCGATTCCGGGCACCGGTGGAACAGGTCGCGGGCCGCAGTGGTCCAGCGGCGCAGACGCAGCGGCGGGCCGCGGCCACTGACCCCGAGTGCCGGAACCCCGTGATGGATGGCGCTCGTCCAGACATTGACACACATTCCTCGCTCCTCAATCATCGCTCTTCACCCAGCGCCGTTGACCCACTATTGACTGCACGAATTTTTTGCTAACTGCCAGTCCTACATCTCACCCGTACCTCGGACTTATTCGTGTGGTTAACTATAATGCAAAAAAAAAATGAACATAATCCGCTAGATTCGATACTATATCTTAGTTTACAATTTTTTTACAGAAATAAATCGTCTGTTATTGAAATACCGATATTAGTAATGCTCTTAATAGACGCGGAGTAACTGATTGAAAGATAGTTAATAAAATCCGTGTTATAATCATTGACTTTCATACCCTGAAAAAATGCTCAAAGCAATCAAATATTAGTCGTGTTACTAGCTAACATCTAGAGTTATTGCAGTTTAAGAAACAAGTTTGCTTTCGACTATTATTAGCGTGGCGTATTTGCTTTATTAGCGAGCTGAACGCGTGTGGTCCTGAAATATTCTTAAGCTTTTCCAAGAACAATAAGAACTACGACCGATCCGCCCGTTTAATGTACGTACCGCACGCGACGGCTTGAAACTTCCCCGTATTATTGTTGGCTGACTGCGCGTTACATAATCGCATTGTCGCGGGATTCCAGCCGAGCTCCCGGATTTCAGCTAGAATAAAGTAGTGTTCGTGATGCATTCGACCCGGTGGCGGTAGCGCTGTGACAATTGAGGCGATATTTTTTCCGCGTTACGTCAGGATGAATGACGCACGCGCAGATTTGCGACCGAAATAACGTGCACGTCGTCTAGACAGCGACAAATCGTCGCATGATGTATTGAATAACGAAGAGCAAGCTTTTGTTTTAACAATTGCATTTATGTTTTAACAAGCTTTTATCTATATAAACACCTTTATTAAAGAAACGCATCGTCGAACTTACATAACATACATATTTAGCAACAGCAAGTGTGTCGTAATCTTTTTAAATATCACTTAATTTTGAACAACTATGTTCTCGGGTTTACAACAGTGAGTTGGAAATGTCAATGTAGTCATAGTGAAGGCGACACGTTGGGGCTGTTAAATACGACCGCATGATTCAGCAACTTTTCATTGCAACTCATTCACGTCGCGAGGCCGCGGAGCGGAGCGCGCAGTTAGCTTTGACGTCAATTATTAACCGGCTGTTATAAACTATTTGGGTCATCAATAATTGTTCTTCGAGAAACCGAAATAAAATTGAATTCATTGTCCATTGCCGTTCGAATCCCCCCCCGGTCATATTAGAGTTATATATTAAGAAAGATATTTATACCGTATAGGAAGAATAAGATAAAGGAAAGAAAAAGGTAAAAATATGCATACGAGTGCCTTACCCCTGCAAAAGATTTATTTATTACTTTTAAATGTATATGTTTTACATAATAGATGACTTTCTTCTGGTACGCAGACCCGTGACCTCCTTGGCACACTAGTTTTGAAACGGGTTTGTTGCAATAAAAAAATGAGTATTTTATGTTTTAACTCCCTAGATTTCTTGCATATCGATCACCTGCTATGCTGGTTGACATATATAATACAAAACTACTTTTAAATTTTTTCGCGAAATAGTGCATGTAGACACCTTAAAAACATAACGTATTTGTCTATTTTATTCTTTTTAATTGTTTGATATTAGAATCGTCTCTCATTGCCGACCACATTTATTCGCTGAACTTTGCTCGCCGGTCGCTTTAAGCACCAATGATATGGTAATGAATCAGGACACTTCGATACTATCACGAAATTGTGTAACGGCGTAATAGATGCATTATAAATACGAATTGTTTATCGGCAACGATAAAAGATAACATCTAAGTACCTACAATGGACTTAACGTGCGAATCACTTGTATTGTTGAACGTAACATCACGCCTGTAATCCTCGACGAGGTAGACAACGGAATGTGGCACTCTCCCACGTTTCACGAGTTACATTTACGCCCCAATATCATAGGAATAATAGGTGGTGAGGTTATCGTTATTATTATATTGTTAGTTGTATTATATTATTGCAAATTTAATTTTTATCCCATGGTGTCAGTAGAGCAATTCTTTAGCTGGCTTACGCTTTTATTCACAAATTCAAAAATAAGAAATTAATTTTAAAATATGTTACAATATGTCAATAGATTATGTTTAGACATTCTCAATCCCGTAATTTTACAACGCTTATTTTTAATGGGTATTCGTATTGTATAAATCAATGATCTTTATACAAAAATTACCTATAGACGTACGAGTATATATGCTTCTGTGTTTACTTTATCAGACGGTTACAGCGTTTCTGGCTGCGGTGAGATTTGATTAATTTTTAATCTTAGCTTTTGAATGTCTCTTTTTAAGATCCTATTTATTTTTTTTAATAAGATTTATTATAAAGCGGCAATTTCTGTAGTTAATTCGTAAATTTAGTACAAAATCAATTCCGCTATATGAAGGAGCGTTAATTTAAAAAGTATCTTAAACGTAATGACTTCGGTGTTCGAAGCCACAAGGCTCACGATCCTCTTAAGTCAATCGTGGGTTGTATCACATAGGAACGTAACTTAAAGGTAATGTAACGTAATATAAGGCAAGGTAAGGTAAGGTAATTATTCCAGTAAGCAAACATTGCAAAGTTTTGTATGCTAGTCACTATCACTCATGTCAACCGAATTTCTTGGGTTCTCATCGTGACTCGTCCAAAATAACACCACGTTCTCTTATCTACATAAATATGTATATATGTAGATTTTTTTTTGTCGTAGCAATAATGAATAAACAAAATTTTTCTACGGTTTTTAACCGGCCAGTTACCAAATTTCATTACCTACATCCCATCTCAAAAATAATTATATAATTTTATAATACAGCCATATCACAATAAATACAAGATTAATTTTATTCCAATGCTTTCCAAAAGAATATTAGATGTCGTATCACAACTACAGTATACGCGGGGATGGTCGGACGACACGACAGAGGTAATAATATTTGTTGATCTCCATACGTTTGTGTGGCAAAGAAGCTCTGCTTCGCTATTGACGTTGTTCACGTAGTTCTCTGTTCCGGCATTCGCAAAAAAAATCAATGTCGGGTCCTTGGCATCCATTGTGCTAATAATTGACACGCTAAGGCTTCGTTTATCTTAGCTCGTACGCGGCGCAACGCTCGTCGCCAATTTGCTAATGTACGATGAGATAGAAGTACCTGCTCCGAATTTTTTAATTAAATACTCATAGGTAAGACGTTATCTAATTATGATTTAATCAGTTTTGTGATACTTAAAGCTGATGTAAGGCTGTATTTACGCTGCTTGTAATAAGTTAGTTTCGCAGTTAATTTAAACATGAATTCAGTAAAAAAAAAACCTCGAAAATTTGCAGACGTGGTTTTATCCGGAATATGCACAGGCATTGCATCTTACATTAAAATCATTCAAATTGATAATATAAATGTATTTCATATGTAATGTTTGTGTTTCGAGTCGAGGTCGGTTGGAGTAATTTTCATTGGTTTGTTTGTTAGCCTTATATTTGCGATGCGCACTGAGGCGTGAAATTACTTGAGGCTTCCGCGTCGGCGCCACTCGGAACGGGAAGTAAGTGTACGGCGGCAGTCGGAGTTTTTCTGTTTTCCAATTGGAAATATTCTCGGGCGTGCGCTCGACCGGAAACTTGTAAATGCTAAAAACGTTTATTTAATTTACATATTTCACTTTGTATGAATTATTGTTCATTGTAATTTTCCGGACTCACATTACTCAAACTTCTGTTCATTAACTTTTAATTGCTTATTATTCGTTGTTTTTCAGGCATTAGTAATTTATTTATGTACAAAAATAAAATACGCAACAATAAAGGAGTTTACGATCGTCTCGACTGTACACAGTGTGTTGATTTACCTCGGACCGGAGACGGCTAATGGAAAATTTTCGTAAGCCATTCCGCCGTTCGATAAGGACGGGAGAAAGGAAAGGTTTTAGGCTCCTGATTTAAATGTTAAGCATGTAGAAAGTTTAGATTGTGTGTCCGTCTGTCTTTTTTTTACTTCATATAGAAACACAACAATTCGCAGCTGCTCACAATAGTAACGATGTGTTTTGCAATACAATCGCTAATCCCACCCATCAACGTGAATTCTTATGTATCTTTATTAATCCACTGTTGGACACAGGCCTATTCTAACGGTAGTCACAGAGTAATTATTACAACTGGTTAAGCGTAAAGACCTAGTTATTTTATTTAACAATTTTGTACATAGAAAAACAATCTATACCTAGATAATGTACATGAGAAAAAAGCTTTTTATGGACTGTTACAACATTTCTGACTTGGGTTTCTACAAACGTAGCGTTAAAAGGATCCTTCGAGACAGGCAACAGATTGGTTACAATGAAAAAAAAAATCACATAAAACCATATCGTTAAAGGTACTGTGCCTATTTTTATACATAAACGTACTGAAAAGTTACACATGAGTCTACGTCACACGTTTGCGTACTTATACACAAGTAGAACGTGAACGATGTGATATAACGTGATTATAATCAATGGGCTTAGACAAAATACGTTTCCGTAAGCGTTAATGCCAAACACTAACTTCTCGGATACCTCTGACCTATACGTTTAGTCACACGCGGGGGACGCGTGGGCGGCGGTGTATTATCCTGGTAGAGCTTGTAGCAGACATACCTTGTAAACTATACTCATTGATTTACTTTTACGAGTACATACATTTCGAAGGAGCAGGAGTTCGTTGTTAAATGTCATGACTTTTCATACCCGTGACCCACGCCCGCAACGCCCACACGTGGTCGTACTACTCGTTTATACTTATTTCTGTTACAGAATATCCTTTTTTTCCTAATAACCGGTTCATAATAACACACACGCACGCGCTCACATAATAGATATACTTTTTAAGTTATTAAATTACACCGTGATTCGATCGTCTTAGCCACACAAATAAGCTTTGGAAAACAAACTTGTTTATTATAAAATCTTACAGTACAAATAATAACGTAAAGTTTCCGCTTACAGCGGTCTATACTTGTTTAATTGGTTTAAACGTAACTTCACGCCTGTAATCCCCGAAGAGGTAGGCAGAGAAATGCAGAACACTCCCACGTTTCACCGGTTAC
>DWDV01000498.1:0-16438 GCA_018245615.1 Mimoniades ocyalus | reverse complement strand
AACACTCTAAATCATATTTATTCAAAAAGGTACACTTAATTTTTTTAATAAGGAGAATCTACATTATTGAAAATCGTAATCCAATTGAATACGCGCCAATCATACAAGAAAGGGTAAAATGCACAATGTGTGATAAAAAAAAATGATGTCGAATTACAAAGTTTATCAGAAAATGCAGGATAATGATAACCAATGATAAGCGCAGCGAAAACGCTTTCATACTTATGAATTTATTAGTTATACTTATAACCAATGAAAGTTCGGCGCTTTTTAATATACACTTCAAAATATTGAACATTGATTTATTCATTACGAATATAAACGGTTTATTTTAGTCATTTATGCCAACGTACAGAAGGAAAGGAAGTAACTCTGACCATATTGTAATTCTTATTTTACATTTTAAAATGTTTGCTTTTTAAATATGAATAATTCTGATACGTACATGAGATTTACAGAATTCAAAAATTATTATCATAGTTTTTTACATTTAAACTAAAATAAATAATTGATGCAAGGTGCAAGCTGAAAATATTCAACCATATTAACAGAGCTCTGGTATTCGTGTCAAGTTGGCTCGTACATTTCGCAATCACCTTTTTAATTAATTATATTTTACAATTCGCGTTCTGTTCTGTAATTCATACATTAATGCAGCGGCTTCTGGCCTTGTTTGATTGAAACGTCCGTTTTGAATATAATAACGCCTAAATGAAAATTCATTGGACTGCTTTGAACGATATTGATTATATTAAATGAATATGGAACAGATAAATTACGGTTACAAGGAATGTTTCCGTCATTGTAGACACTTTGTTATTGAAAACCTGTTCGTCGGAGAGGGATGGCGTACATCAATTCAAATGATTGTCAGTTGCTATAGTTATCGTAGGAAGGTTGTATTACGTCATTAATTTAAAAAAAAAAGTATCATCACGCCTGTAATCCCCGAAGAGGTAGACAGAGGAAAGAAGAACACTCCCACGTTTCACCAGTTACTTTTAAGTCCCACGATGGATTAGGTAGTGAGCCTATTGCCATATACCGGGCACATATCCGGACTCCGAGCCACTACTATAAAATCTAAATTAGAAAATTTTGTAGTGCCCGACCCGGGAATCGAACCCAGGACCTCCCGTTCGGCAGCCGCACTTACAACCAATACGAACAACGAGGCAGTCAATTTAATAATTGTAATAATGGTAAAAATAACTACATTTTATGTTCAATGTAACGAAATTCGTTATATCTCATTGCTTCACTCACGATCAATATTGCCTTAAAAGCTATAATATTATCTAACGCGATATATAAAATATTAAATGTAAAGTGAATTATGTCTCGCAGAATGTTTTGGCGCCAAAAAATTAGGAGAACCGATCCGAAATAACATGGGAATGGGAAAAGAAGATGGTAGATATTAAATGTAATATTATACAACAAAAATATTATAACTTATTATTGTGTAATATCTACTCGCATATCCATATGAATAAATGCTGTCACAGATGAGCACGAACCACTAAGCCGTACGCTAACGTTAAAACAAATAGACTCAACTGGGAAGATAACGTCTTCCCAATCCACAGTGGGTTCTGTTTTTATCGACTTAACCGATCGTTGGCGTAAGCCTTGAGAGATAAATAAATTTTTATACATTTATGTCAACGTTATGGAATGTGGTTGTTACTCGAAGCCATTTTCGAATCAAAGGATAAAAAACTTAAAAAAAAGCATTGTTAAAGAAATAATATTTAGGAGTATTTAAAAAAAAAGTAACATAACAAACTTAATAGATATATTGTAAACAGAATTTCATTCATGTTACATAAATTAGCTCTGTATACAATAACAAGCGCGCCATTTGGAATTAAATACCTTTCGAATAAAATCCTTCTTTGTTTGTAAGCATTGCTCTCTCTCTAATGTTAAATTAAATTTATTCATTCGGAAAGAGACGCGTATAACCACAGTTGTTCTGTCAGCCATATTGTTTTGTTATCAAATTATTGAACAAAGGGTTTTATGAATTTCGTTATCACAGTTGTGGTTCTATTGACTGAGTTGAGTTGCAATTTTTTTTATATTTTGTGTTCATTTATTTATCTTTTATTTTATTTATTTTTTATTTATTTATTATTTACAAAAAAAACTTAGCCTAACCTTACAGGTAACCTAATTCGCTAGGCAAGCTTAACTTAATGTACTTATGTATACTATTCATGTACTTATGTATACCCATGCTAATTACAAGTTTATCATTGTATTGCTCTTGCTATTACTATTAAAGGTAACACCACGCCTGCAATCACCGAAGAGGTAGGCAGAGGAGTGTAGTACACTCACATATTTTCCCACCTACTTTTACGTGTCACTATGGAAAGGGTGTGAGCCTATTGCCATGTACCGAATAGATATCTAGACTACTAGAAATGTGAGCCAGTACTACAAAACATAAGTTAGAAAATCCAGTAGTACAAGTTCCGAGATTTGAAGCCAGGACGAGGCTATTATTGCTATTAGTATTGGTATATTGTAATCCATATCGGAGCGGAGTAAGAATATTTTCCTCGACACTTACAGGGTGTCCTAAGAGGCGACTAAACCGGGTGCTGGCAGATCTCGGTATAGCACTATTTGCCTAGGCACAACTAAATACCCTGACCGCCTACATTCAGCCAGGACATAGGCGGTGCGAGAAGCTGAATTCTGCGATCCCGAAACCGCACGCTCAGCGTTGGGCAAAACTCCACGGGGAAGGCCTATGTGCAGCAATGGGCTGCAATAGTGATTTCCATTCTCGTTTGCGTGGTTGCCACGATAGGGATGAAGATTATTAAATAATAAAAATAAAACTATAATTTACAAATTTTAACGACATATAATTTTGCGTGAAACAGCTTACCTCTTCGAGGCTTTATGTCTCGTTATGACTGACAGTTGTAAAATGGGTGTGCATTATTTTATTTCCTCTTCTGCTATATTCAGATGAAAGGACATTAACATAATGCGCTCACACAACTTGACAGATGTCCCCGACCGCATAATCGGGCGAGAATACAAGATTTCTTAGAAAATGTATGCAGCCATATAAAGTTCACCATAAGAGTTGCATCATAGCCTCATAAATATTGATTACTTGTAACCAAACTGTCTCGTTGGTCAAGTAGTTGCTAGCGCGACTGTCGATTGAGAGGTCCTGGGCTTCAAATCCCGGGTCAGGTACTATAGGATTTTTCAAACTTGGAATTTCTATTTAAAGCTTCCAGTATGGCAATAGGCCCATCGTTTATAGGACTTACGTCCCACGAGTTGTTACGTTTCCCCAGTTACGTATGGCAGTGGAATATACTCCTCTGTCCACATCTACGGGGATTACAGGCGTAATGCCACGTTGAAGTCACGTAGTCTTTTTTAATCTTTGAAAATGCATATCTAGAACATAAGGGGTAGATCTTGCTCGCGCCCCCTGAGGACGCTACGTACGTACGCGGCGATCATTTATCATACTGGCCGCCTTCTGCGTCATAGATACGGAAGATTTAGATATAAATAAGACACTTTCGTACACTACAATGTTATTAGATTGAATATAACTCGGTGACAACCGTATATTTTTCTACTCTATAGCTGGTACTTTATGCCATGATTACTGTGCGGTTTTAGTAGAGCTAACAATTATCTTCGAAGTGAAGACTGCAGAATGTTGAACTGTTACTTTTATAAACTCTTAAAGTAGAATAAGCGTCTTGTCAGAGATGCAATAGCATTGTGTTGGTTGATTGAAGTCATAATATTCTGCAGGAACAAATTAATGATCAATGAAATTTGACTCTTGCGACCTGTTACAGACAGCCTAGGCACCCCTTTCTGCAGACTCAGCATACAGACTTGCATCCTTAGCACTTTTCCTACTTCCCCTCCGCTCAGCCTTCCATCCTCATCAGTCTCAGTCCAGCATATACACCAAACGGTCGCGTCCCCTTTCACATGATAAATCTTTTTTTTAAAACCTTTCAACCCTGAGAACGAATTAAAATCATAGCGATGTTATAGATATAGTAAGAAAAAGAAAATGTCGCGTTGGTAGAAAGAGAAAGTAACATACATGAATCTGTATAGGTATCTGTAATCGTATCTGACTAGCTTGTTCAGTACCTGATGCGCAAGTTGTTAGTGGATACAATAATTTGAAGAGAGAAGCTAGTACCAAATTAACTTTCACTTTCTTTCTCTATCGACGGTACGACTTTTTGCTTGACTCGCCTACTCTACATTTATAATACCTCTATGATTAAAATACGTTGCGCGAGGTCGGGGGGACGTCGATGTCCGGATAGAGCGCTTTGCTGCTCTGACAAGGGTCGAACGTGTGCATTATCATTTCATCTCACGCTCTCGGTGCCCATAGTGATTTTTCGGATCATTTTTTTTTCGTGTCACAAAATAGTGGGACGGATGTTTGGCGACGATATATATTACGGTATTTACAACTTCAGATATAAATCCACGGGCTGACTAATCGCAATATTGAAACTTATGTCTAAGCACAGAAATCAGTTTTTGCGTAATGCTAAGCGCTCGAAGCGTTTTGTAATCTTTACTTGGTTATAGATAGCTTTTTCTTCTTGCTATTAACCCATTCGTAAATTTGGATTGGAGCAATCTGATTTATGAATGAATCAGGTACATTCTCTCTTATACTCTGTAAAACGTGTTACTGGCTATGATCTCATCTCTTCTCATACTGAGTGCAAATGTGATAAAATAGATTGATGATTATTATCAGTTATATTTTTATTTAATGAACTTGTTGTTTTTAATAATAAGTCAAGATTTTCTATTATGCATTGGATATACATCGATAATTAGTAAACATTACGATACGGTACAACAAAAACACTGTAACTATTAAACACCTACAAGCGTAAAAGGTACGAAACCAAGAAATTAAGTTTATGCAAGTCACTTCCTTCTTAACACAATGTGCTTTTAGCGTGCCATGGTTTTTATTAACATCCTTCATAAGCATGTAGCTGATTTACCAAACCCCATAACTTTTACTGATGGAGTTTAGTTTGTGTAAGTAATTAGGCTTGTGGTACGTTTTCATTCGATTATTTGTATTTGTATATGATTATTTGAATACGATTATTTATGTAATATTGTTACAGATAGGTTACATTATATCCCATAAGTAAGCAGAGGCTCGTAGTACACACCCATGGTTCACCGGTTACGTTTACGTCTCACTATGGAGTAGGTGGTGAACGTATTGCCATATACCGGGCACAGTTCCAAATTCCGCGCCGCTATTAGAAACACAATAAATTAGAGAAATCCAATAGTGCCCGACCCGGGATTTGAACACAGGACCTTCCGATCGGCCGTCGCGATTACCTACAATGAACACCACCAACGATGGACGTTGGATCAAGACGTATGACGTAGTAGTATTGAAACATTAAATGTAAGACAAGTGTACGAATAGTCTAATCCAGGCATAGATTTACAATATCTCATGATTAATAAGTTCTGTGACCTTACCACAGCCGGCAAACGAGTCATTACGTCCAAAATCCTTGTCAAACAATTCTATCCCACGTTACGTATCAAATATTTTATTTAAAAAAAAGTTAGGTGAGTAAATTTTTTTTAAGCGCTATATAAAATTAAAGGAAGAAGGTGATCTAGATATGAAAATTTGACTTTCGTGTTCAATACGTTTATCAAGTGCCTAGCTACGATCTCATTTAGCGAAAGTCGACAATGGGACATAAAACAGGACTATATAAAGAGTGCATTCACCTTTTCCGTTGATAGGTTCCACAGGCACTTTTTCAGTGTTTGGATTACGTTTATATGATTACTTAATAATTTGCACATTCATGCCTTTGACCTGGCGCTCTTTCAGGAAGTCTCATTACGTCAGATATAAATTAATTGTATAAAAATATAAAAGGAACAACTTCGAAGAACATTTGTATGATAATATAAATTATTATCTATGACCAAATTAATATATCTAATAATAATAATATTAAAAGCTGTAGAATCGTAATTGTCACGAACAGAAACGGAAAACAATGAAAGGTGTGAACGATCGCCGATTGAAGTTTCACCGCACGTCGCGAAAGTAGGTCGGCGGATAAGAAAGTGGCACTGTGATACAAACGATTCGATTTATTGCCTGCCAGTAATCCACTGAAAACTTCGATATAACTACGAAACGAAGTGCGTCGCACATATCTACAACGTTATCGCTTCGTTTCCGAAACGCGCTTATCTGTACGAAGGGAGTGCTGAAAGTACAGTTACTTCACGTCAGTAAGGATGAAGATATTTCTCTGGCACTCTGGCTTTTTGGCCTCTGGAGCCCTCTAATGACAAAGGATTACTGGATACCCTGTTCCATGGGTCGTATAAAATAACGGGTGAAATGTACCACTACCCCTAGTAGCACTACCCTTCTACAACCGCTTCGGGGAGAAACAGGCGTGATGTTATGGTTATTCAGATTTTCTTTTAAGTTTATCAAATTGGTTGTGATTCGTGGCGTTTAACGTATGATATTCAGACGCGATAATTACAACTTAAGATCAGGTGATGTTGCTATTGTAAGCACGGGCAAGCTAAACACATATTTCTGGTGAGTTTACGCGTACGTAATATCTTTCGGAAATAGTGGCTTTGCAGGAAGTTAGATAAAAATATGTATAGTGAAAATAGTGTCCCGAAAAAGAATATTGTAATTCGAATATAAGAAAAGACGTTACAGTTTTAAAGATACATGCGAAAAATAGGAGACAACAGGGTTCTATTTGTAAATACACGACAGTAACAAATAAATCGTGGGCACCTCATATAAATTCCATTGTAGAAATGGAGTTGTACAAAATGCAAAATAGGGGCTGATACCCTGCCTAACTCTTTTGGGGTTATTCAACAGTGTTATAGTTACTTAAAGTAGTTTATAATTTACTTATGTACGTCATTGTATCGTATTCATATATATAAGTGCTCTATAACATATGGTAGTTATATGACTTTAATAAATTTCTTTCCTTATAAATCGCATAAAGAGTGAGGTAAACATAATGATAAGTTCATATGCTTGAAGATCGTTTTTTTATGCCCGTTTAACTTTGGTGTTATAAACATGTAAAAAAATTACATACGATATGAAATGTGTCTATTCATATATGACGCTTTCAACACGTTTACGTTGCTATTGAGAATTTATCAACATTACACTTTTCATATAGGTACATTAAATTAAGTACGCGTAAAACAGAATAAATTGAGAGATTGAGACAAGCAAAGAGGGGTGTGCTCGAGTAATGGCATATCTTGTGGATCCATTTGTTCATGTAAAATAAAAGTAAAATCGAATAAGCTGCTGATTTAATTTTGGCATAATATTGGAATATTTACGTTGTCGGCTTGATAAATTTGGGCGATGAAACGTTGATAAGCGTGAAATTCATGATAAGTTAATGTACTTGAGACTGTTCCTTTACATACTGGTAGTATTAAGTACTATTCAGTACTTAATACTTTGTAAAAATGTTACCAACTCACATATTTAAAGCAGGCATAAAAGCTTGCAATGGATAGATAGAATGTAATTAGCCGCATAGGGTTTTTTGTGTCGTTCGAAACACTAGAAGAAAGCTGCATTTTAAACTTGATACATCTGTACTACGCTCTCTTTTAAAGTATATTTATCTGACCCTCAGGCGACAGTTCGATTGAAAAAACGTTAATAATATTATGAAAGTATTTGCGATTATCATTACGATGAATTCTTATCGCGCTGCGAAAGAATAAATTCAAACATTTATACTTTTGTTCCAGTAATTTAACGCTTTAGGAAATGTTTGAACATCGTCTTCAGATGTAAAATACTAACAAAATTGTTTGTGGTTAAATAATTCAGAGGCGAAAGGTACGGTTTCAATTACATCTGTGATGTAAAAGAAAGATAATAATAACATTTAACATCATTTATGACTACCTACTCATAATATATTTATACGTACACACTCACACACACACACACACATTCACACGCACAAAATATATTTATCGAAACAGAGTGTGTGTCTGTGTGTAAAACAACATCATGTCGTACGTTTCTCGTGTTAAGAAACCATTTCACGACTCATCGCTTTTCCATTATAATATCTGAGAAACAATAGGTTCCTTCATATGTTATATTAGCTTCCGCTGAGACGTGAAAATAGTTTACAAATAATTTTTTATCACGAAAATAGTATTAAAGTGATTGCATTTAACAGCAGACTTGAAGAATATTACACCGTACTGGTCTATTGGTAGAAATGGGTGAGAAGAAAATTACTTGTTCAAAAAGTTTTACGTCTGAGAGCCATATACATTGCGTAAGCTAACGTTCGTAGTTTGTATTTGATAATCGAAATCCAAACATGCCTGTAATATTTCAGTAAGCCCCTAATCGAACTTTTATGTAGTTGGTTTTTTTTTTAAAATAGTAAACACAATAATAGCAATATTGGCGGTCACAACTGGCCGCTACCGTCCACATCAAATGCAATATATCCCGACAAAAACTGTAAGAATAGGATTATTACTGTATTAATAGGATTATTACTGTATTAATAGGATTATCACTGTATTAATAGGATTATCACTGTATTAATAGGATTATTACTGTATTAATAGGATTATCACTGTATTAATAGGATTATTACTGTATTAATAGGATTATTACTGTAAGAATATGATTATTACTATAAGAATAGGATTATTACTGTAAGAATAGGATTATTACTGTAAGAACGGGTTAATAGTAAGTCATTATTATTTAATTTAATAGATTGTTACGAATATGTTAACGCGCCAATAGTGCTTAATTTTGAAATGTCCTAGAAGTATTGACAACAATTTGCACATAAAGAAAGTATATGTTTTAAGCCAATTTGAATTTTAAATTAAACATTTTTTTAAGAATGTGTTAATATATTTTTCATGTTTATTAAATAGTTAAGCTAGAGTAGGTGTTCATGGATATCATTGGATATTGTGGATGTCAAGTCTATGAATACTACACGCTTCAGTAAACGAAGCGATTCAATGCTGCAAGACGGACATGCGATTACACGCATTGCCGAAGCATATTCTGTATTATGAACGGATTCTATAGAATATGCTCCGATCAGGCCAACAATAAGCAGCCGACAATAAGAATGATAGAGATGCGAACTATAAAAATGATCGACGAAGAATGTAATTATATTTTTTCAAACATATTTTTGTAGATCTATGCATTATTAGGAATGTATATCTAGAATATATTTTTTTTTACGTCACAACAAGAAAATATGCTCATAATATGCTAAAGTACGCCAATATATTGAAATATCAAAATTCTAAACATCACGATAAATAGTGTTCATTTTTTGTATCGCTTAAACATGAACTTAAGAATAATTAAAAATGGCATATTCGCAACATATATGTCCAACCTTCAATACTGATTATCTTTAATTAGATTATTTTAAGATCTCTATGGTAATAGATGATTTATAAAAACTTAATGTTGACCGAAATAA
The DNA here is from genome assembly GCA_018245615.1 of Mimoniades ocyalus. Taxonomy (NCBI): domain Eukaryota; kingdom Metazoa; phylum Arthropoda; class Insecta; order Lepidoptera; family Hesperiidae; genus Mimoniades; species Mimoniades ocyalus. The sequence goes on along the minus strand of DWDV01000498.1, from coordinate 6,845 downwards.
CGGGGTAACCTTACAAAAAATGGTGGATTTCAAATTTGTCACTAAAATATGCGTGTAGTAAAATACAAAGTATACAAGTTAACGACACTCGAAGAAACTAACTTCACAAGTTGCAGAAAATTTCAAATTTAAACTTTGGGAATATAGTTAGCGAATTTTATGTAGAGCTACATACATATAAAATATTTGATTGTTATGCTTTCTCAACTAAAAGTTAAGGACTCACCAATTTAAAATTATAAATAGAGTTATTTTATGGCTTGTCGGTAAATAAATAAATGAACTTCGTTAGGTATATAAAAAGGTAACCTACAAAAGCAATTGTCAGAATAAAGGTCAATTGGAGAGTCGTGGGCTCTACTCCCGCTAATGATGCCCTTCTTAGAAAAGATACATGCGTTCTTGTTAAATATATATATTATTTGAGAATATATCCAAGTAACATACATTAATATTATAACAATGGGTTTCGCAAAATATTATATAACCAACTGGAACTGTCGAATCCTCTTGAACTAGATTTTGTTCGATATTTGAGATGTTGAGAATTTATAGCAGATATTACGGATTTTCCCGCGCCTGATTTGTGTCTCTGATACCTATCATGTTTCCTATTTTAATAGAGGAATATTGGATATCGGTTCCAGTAAACTCGTGACGTCATCGCGTCTAACAAATTGTCTATATATTATAACATTTGTATGAATTGCTCAACTTAAACTTTACAAGAATTTCATACAAAATGACAATAGAAATTCTCGTACTCTCTCTGATTGAAAACAGCAACTTTCTATTTTCTTACATCATTTATCTTGATATCAAGCAAATAATGTTTTGAATACGTTTTTTACTTTTTGCAAACTTGACTATAAATAAGAAATTAAAGAAATAGTTATAGTCATAGATATGAGAAATGACTACGGTGACTGTTTCAGGTGACATTCAACACAGGATTACAAAAAAACTTGACATGTTTTATTGTAACTAGCTATGCTCGCGGCTTCTCTCGCGTGGATATCTAATTTTAACTTCATTACTGGAATGCTAGATGGCGTTGAAGAAGCTAGATTTTGAGATTATTTAACAAATAATTTTTTCATCTTTCCTAAAAAAATAATTGTTTTTTTCTTAAAAGGTATCCTACTTTACTTCTAATACCTCCAAAAATATGTGTACAAAGTTTCATGATGATTGGTTAAGTAGTTTTTGTGTTAAAGCGTAACAAACACACTTACATTCACATTTATAATACGATTAGTAGGGATTGCTTTCAAATTAAAAAAATCGCCAAAGTCACCATCATCAAGTCTTTTACCATTCCACTCACACAGATGTTCAGCCGATGGTATGGATACACTATAATCTGCCTTATAATAATAATAATATCTCGGGACATCTCCACACACGGTCGTCTGATCCCAAAGTAAGCGTCAAGAGAGCTTGTTGTATGGTAACCAGATGGCTGATAAACTACATATATACATATAAATATATACTGAAATAGTTTTATTTTTTTATTTTTTTATTATATGTAATCTGCAAACTGCACATGGCATGAACGTAACTGGCAACTCTAAGCGCTGCAGATTGTCTTCACCATTATACAGGGTTATTGGAAATTAGACCGGATCCTTTTAAGGGGTGGTAGAGGACGTCATTTGTGACTATTTGACTCTACATTGTGGTATCCGGAAGTGACCCATGTTTATGATATGATTTTTTCATTCTTTTTTTGGAAAATCCAGTTTCACTACTTTAAAAATCAATAAAAAAAATCGTAATAGACTTATTCTTATTATGTTTGCAGGTTTAGTGATGTCTTTTTACAACTATTAACAGAAAACAATAAAATCGTGTAAAAGTGGATCCAGACAGAAACTACAGGCTGTTTCATAAAATAAGAATAAAATTTTTTGAAACATTGTTTATAAAATCATTTTTTTCTCCAATAAATCGCTAGTGAATATTATCTGCATTTTACTACAAAAACATCACACATGAACATATTTATTGGACAATATCCAAATAACCAAGAAACCATAATAATAGTTTTCATTCACACGTCAAAATATTATTGGACACATTTTCGACGACAGAAACAGACCAATCATAGAGCTGTATTTAATACAGTGTGCTTCCCTCGAGTCTCCAAGCGGATAACTTGTTAGATATTGTTTTTGTAACAGTTTGTTCTCCGATAAGAACGAGCTGCGTATGGAATATGTTGTAAATGGCCTAACATAGCCATTGTAATGTCAAGGTTATAATTACATGTATCTGAAACTGACAGGAATGTGTTTGTGATTATTGCACTGCACTATTGCAGTCCGCTGCGTGTTATGTTTTTTTAATGGATAAATGAAAAAAAAATGCTGAAGTTTGGTAACAAAAAGGAAAAATGATTAGTGCAGTGCACTATTGCAGTCCATATCGTGTTACGTTTTTTTTGTTTTATCTGACAAAATTTATTAAAAATTACATCAATATGCTTTTATAGTTTCTAAAAATATTATCACTCGTACTTTCTTTTTCGGTTTCAACGGTGAAATATCACACAGCAGGTGTCAGTGTGAGCACGAGTACTGTCAAACATTGTTTGCTGACGTCACGACGACTGACACGAGTGTGTGCTTATGGTACACTCACTGGTAGCTTTAGCACACCGGACATTCCTTCCTAATCTGTCAGGTAACGTTAACAAAGTATGTTCGTGCAATGGAAATATTGTCGCTTACAATGAAACATTGAATCTGAAATTTATATGCTCGTAGTGTATATCTATGAAGTTATTGACATACCTATACAATGACATATGTATATAATATAAGAGTGTACTTGTGTAGAATAACTGGACTTGTTGCTATACGTCCGTTATTTGAGCTCAAAATATTGTGCAAAAATAGTTACACATAAGTATTCATCAATTTACTTAATATGTAAAACCTCCTAATAAATTGCAGTGTTTATTTTACCTCGGCGAATTAAAGCCCATGAATACACTGAAATACTGCTCTGTCGGTCGTATTAGTTGTAAAAATCGATGGATAAGGACGATTCTTTACATCTGGTCCATCTAAATGGCGACAATATTGATAACACAGTACTATTTTAAATTAAAAAAAGAAATATATTGTTCCACCGTTGAACAACCGTCTCATCTTGAAATAAGAAGCGTTAAAACCAACACCATGTAATGTATAAGGAACAATGAAAACATTATATAATTCCTTTGCCATTTGAACAAAAGCGAATATTGTTTATAAAAGGATTAGACCGCGTGAAATTTCTTTTTATATTTGAATTATGAGTATCTTAAAGATGTTACATTTTCCTTCGCAGGCTTTATAATGCGCAGGAAATAAATTGGCGACGGGATTTAATGTTTAAAATTATAGGAAAAAGGGATTGTCTCGAAACTTTCAAAACACTCGTAAATTGAGTCGACTGAACCTCAATTTCTCAGGCCCTCCTAGCGTTAAACAGACATGAAATGTAGAGATTCAATATACCCCGGAAATTGAGTAATTTTTTTATATAATATGTTAGTGCGTCCAACGTCACCGCTTATAAAGAAAGGTTAGCCGCCGAATATTGAGGTTTGATCCAAATCAAGTTCGATGGATTCGCTCCTTGGAGTAGGTCCGGTTTCCGTGATGGGTTCTCTCATTTTCCGCATATATGATATGGTTCTTCCGTTGAAAGTATTCGAGGTATAACTTAACAAAAATACTATAGGTAATTATCAACTCTTTTCTTATTTTACAATTGGACTCAGGTTCTATTATAATGAGAAGCGTTAAGGCTATAGTCTGTCACGATGGGCGTGTTCTTGTTGGCAGACTTCACGCGCTTTACTGAACATTACACAGCGTGAAGGTTTATCCACAATGTTACCCCTTGCCTTTAAAACAAGTAATAATTAAATTTAAAACGCTCATCAAACGTAACATCACGCCTGTAATCCCTGAAGAGGTAGTTAGAGGAGTGTAGTACACTCTCACGTTTCACGCTCATAATGTTATAAATAATGATATGAATGCCAAAATTTAAGTTAAAAACACCGGTGCAGAATGCGGATTTTTCGCCACTAGGATGTCAGTGCTTGTCAGGTAGGTCGAATGGTTTAAAGTGCCAAGTACAATGTGCAGTTCGCACACCAACCAGGTATTAATCGTATCAGTTTCGATGGCCCGGCATAACTCCAACGTCGCAGCAATTGAACTGTCCCGTTAAAGGTTGAGAATAGTTGCGCGCAGGCTATGGAAACTCAATTAAAATGGATCGCATGTAGACTTCCTTTTTTAAATCTCTGGTGAAATTTATCTCGTCATAAATTCTTCATTGAAATATAAACATTTCTTAAGATAAAGCTGATAGGTTGCTAATTGTTCCTTTAACGCATTCTTCACATAAAAAATGTAATACCTGTAAACGAGAAATTTTTGTATATAATTTGTAAATTATACGTATATAATCTGAATCTTGAAAACGGCTTCAACTATTTTCATGAAATTTAGCATGCAGGGAGTTTCGCGCGCAATAAATCGATCTAGCTAAGTTTTATTTTTAGAAAACGTCGTTCTATCCGTGTATTTAGGCAATGAAAAACTTCTGCAATATCATTAGTATACGTAGGTAAATTTCGCTACATTCTACAAGGTTATAATAGCTCAGGCGGGAAATTGGGCACTCCCAAAACCAGAAGATCCCGGTTCGAGACCAGATGTCTCCAGTCCGATTATATTTTCCCCTTTTTTTCAAGGTCCTTCTTTTGTCAGAAAAACTATTATTGGGATCCCTTTATCAACACATCTAATTCGTATCTAAGTATATTTTCTAAACAAAAACACGATTTACCAAACAAAAAATTACATTGAAAAAACTAAAGAATAACATACCTCACAGTATACACGATGGAAAAAACCAACGTAGTGCGTTGGCGGCGTATTGTCCAGCTGATGGAATTTTTTTATGAACATATTCGTACCTACGACTTTGTATATATTTTCCGTAGTCGGTTCTAGTGTTATCATCAGGTAAGAATGATGAAATATTTTATCGCTTTAGATATCCACCGACAGCTTGACAATTAAATCGTTGTCCAAAAACCTACAATGAATTAATTTGCCTGAATGAAATCAATAAACCCAACTATATGAACAAACAACATAAAAAGGGTTTAGAAATAATATACCAAATAAAACACATTGTTATTATTGCTACACGAAGTAAAATCCCAATGCTTACGAATATTTTCTACTAAATTATCAAACTTCATTATGAGACTTGTGCGACGTAAGGCGCTTATACAAAACCTACTTTAAAAATAGGATCTTTTCATTATGATATCACTTCGATTTATTATTTAAAACAATATATACTTTACAATATTATAATATGGATATGTACATATATACAGGACAAATGCTTAAACAAGTAAACAGCACGTTCTGAAGCTTAACGACAAGTTTCCGAAGCTATTGCGAGCAGTTTCAGAACTCGGGAATATCACCCGATGTACGTCGGAGCTCCCAGAACAATAATTCTGAGGTGAAATATTAATGTGGTTTCATTACATAACGTACGGTCCACGGTACACTTATTTCAATGAATAATATATTATATTCGAGCATTATTGTTATTATAATTTCGTGTCAGCTCCCTTTCGGGGTACGTAGAGAGTACTCAATGTTTTTGCTACTTACATTAAATTTATTACTCTATAACGCAGATCGATTTGAAAGACGAGGAATGACTTAATATTTTCTTGTGATTGGAGTGAATCATTCTCATAATTATGTTATTCTTGCTTCAGACAGGCGTCAATTTTCTAACTAGACCAAGTAGCAGTCATTGATCAACAGTCGATATGGGTCCTTTGTACTATTGAAGTGCCTCACCATGTTGTAAAGGTCGGCTAGCTGATGGAATCGGTTTACGTAGAATTTCGAGATGGAATATATGTATTTATTTTTGTATTGCACACAATTTTTTTAACAAGCTCCCATGTCGAATTACATAATTCTGTATATATTTGAAGTAATTTAAATATTTATCCTAAAATATACATATTTAATATGAGGTTTGTTATTTTAACTGACTAATGTATATTCTACACCATAATTGATGTAATTTGGAAATATCTTTTGATATTGTGATGTAGGCTGAAGACTTAGGGCCGGGTGGACTGGCGCCGATTAGTTGAGGCTTATGAAGATTGACCAGCGGTACACCTCCAAAGGCCAATGAATAGATTGTAATAGCTCATTTGACACATTAGTATTAATACCAGCTGGACATAGGCCTTTCCAATAGTAGGCCATTGAGCTCGACATTCAGCTCTTCGTTTTGAACCGCTGCCAGCCACTTTGTATATAGCGTCACTCCACCTAGTGTGAGGGCATCCTACGCTACGTAATAATCAGTATATTATGAACATTAATACATTTATTATACTTTGTCGTACAGCCATAATGTTATTGCCATTACATCGCAGACCACACCATCACCGCACACTGCAACAATTGCTATTGTAAATATTGTGAATCCACATACAGTCGTGGTTAATTGTAAATTTGGTAAATTTAATGGCAGTGAAAATCATCGCATTTACCGTCATATATTTTCAGCGACGAGGTAATAATGTCCTTAGGCACATAGACATCAATATGTGTTATGTGTACACATACGATATCAAGCAACGTGATTGATACACTGGTTATTTTTAGATGTTTAGGTTGGGAATAAGATTGTCTGTTATGTTGTCGATAACATTATAATGTACATGTACGTACTATAATGTGCTTGTCCTCTTGCACACTTAAGACCTTTCCTATTCCGCTATT
>DWDV01000497.1:0-16442 GCA_018245615.1 Mimoniades ocyalus | reverse complement strand
ACGTAACCGGTGAAACGTGGGAGTGTTCTACATTCCTCTGCCTACCTCTTCGGGGATTACAGGCGTGAAGTTACGTAAAAATGTAAATGTTAATAGAAATCGTAATAGACATGCTATTAACCTTGATTGTTGATGTCTGTACTAAGTGGCGTTGTGATTTGTAGGCATACAAAATTTGTATACCGTATTTCATTCTTACATAACGTCTTGTGTTATACACAAAACAATAAAACGAACTAGACTTCATGAAGACATCAGAAGACTACGAGTTATTATTATTAAACGGTTCCTCTTAAATTTTTGCATGACTATAATGAAAACACACACGTGTTAAAATGCTGGTACGGTTCAACGCTTACGAGCATATCCTCCCAGTGCCTCGCCACGGTAGTTGTAGGTTTAAATATACTATTTTTAATGCAACACCTATCAATTAGGGTGCCAATTGTAAAGAAATGAATCGTTTGCACGTACCAGCTACCGCCACGTTCACTTCGCGTGTCTCTCGTACAGCTGTATAATGAGATGCTGATGAGAGCTCCTCGCTTTTACACCCAATTTTCGCACCTTCACTCACCTCGCCCTGTAATTTGACGTAATTAGCATTCTATATGATACCCGATATTATTCGAAGAGAGTGCTCGAGCCAAATTGAAACGTGCCTCACTCTCTTTCGCATCGGAAAATCGGTGGGTGCAAACGAGAGGGCGTATCGGAAAATGTCATGGTTTGCGCTTGTTATACAGCTTTGCGGGTAGTTTCAGCTTACGCAGAGTATTTTAGGCCTTAATTTGAACGACATAAATACGTGTTTTGATTTTGTTATGTGTCAAAATAAATTCTGTGTGAAATTGCATTGATTCGGCTCGCGGCAGCCGTCGGTCGGCGGCTTGTCAAATGCGCAGGATAGCGTGTTAATTTGAGTAAATGAGAAACAGAAGAGGTGTTAAAATGGGGTATTTGAGGGAGTTAGCTCCAGGGCACTGCAGGGTGAGTGGAATTAACAAGAGAATGACGTCATTGCGCAGCTGCTTCGGAGTTGTTTCTGCGTAAATACGTCGTCGCAATCATCATTGCGAGCAAAGACTGGTATTACTAACATTATGCGACGCTTATACGATTTAATGTGGCTCCAAATTGGTGTTTAGGTGAAGCATATCCTGTTAATTCCTCGATTGATTGCTGGGATTAATTTAATGATTTAAAACATATGATACTGGCGGAAATTGTGGTTCAATTACGACAGAAAACAGCATCGGTGCAATTATATGTCGGAAAGTTTACTTTCTTTTGCAATATTCAAAGATGTAGGCACAGTATAGAATTGTTTAAAGACAACGGATATTCACAGAATTAGCCTGTCTAAGTCTACTTCTGGACACAGCCTTCCAATGAGGGGTCTTTGACCATAATGTCAACGCTGGGCATGCGGTTTGGGGATCACAGAGCACGATTTCAGCTTTAAGGATCATTTACCTGTGCCTAGGTAGGCTGCGCCATACTGCGATTAGTCAATAAATATTATCATGATTTAATATAACATATTGTACGATTTCAATTACATATTATATTACTTTTAAATTATCAATTTGATACCAGAAAAAATATTTCGAAAATCCACGGAATAGGTTATTGCATTAATTAATATAATAATTACATAACAGATGTATATGAAATATAATAGTAATATGTAATTAACTAAAAAACGTAAATATTTTTGGCAGAGGTCGCTACTAGCCTTTGGACGCCAGACTCAAGTGTACTAGTCTTCAGGTGGCTGAAATCCAAACATAAGTGATCAAAACCTAAGTATAGTATTATTATTTAATAGTATAGTATTATTATTACTAAGAACCGTATCCAGTGTAATATCTCTACATACAGGATTACTTATTATTTTTCACAATTTTGGAATGACCTGCAATGTTGCGTAAAAATACAAGTGAGTATACTAATATTCAAGAACCGAAAAAAAACATGAAACATGAAACCGCCGAGAAAAACGGAAAATATTAAAACTGTGCAATTAACAAGCTCACTAATTAATGAATAATATGACTTGTGAACTTTGCATTATAATCAAGCCGTCACAAGTTGATTGGCTCGCATACATTACCCGTCGAGTACGCGCGTCGGATTATCTCGTACAGGTTACATTTCAATGAATTAAGCGCAATTAAAATAAACAGAACATACAAAGAACAATATCTTGTATAAAGAATGTTATACACTCTCATTATTTACACAGTTATTGGTAGCTGACGACGTTTTTTATTTAGATTCCGTAATGTATGTATGGGGGTTGGAGAATGGCATTTGGATCTTAAGAAAAAACGACATCTAGACCGATGAATACATAATTCATTTCTTATTCAATTTATGTAACTATTACACATAAAAATATATATAAGTACATAATGCATTTGAACCGAGTACCTATCAATGAAACTTGATGAACAAAATTTGTTTTTACATTTGTAACAAAACATTTAAAGTAATTCCCGATAATTTCTATAGTCCTCTTCAAGGTCATTAGCAACTGACCTTGGTATACCACTTGTATTACTAATGCTACTGTCTTCGTATAAAATATAAGAAGAATAAAATGAATAAGAAAGTTACACTTTAGGTATTCAAATAAATGTGCGGGGATTGAGGGCTACAATCTACAGTAAACGTCTTATGGGCGTAGCATTTAGTAAAGTAGTATGTGTAAGTTTTCTAAGTGTGTTTGTAAGAGAAACTAAGAACGCTTAGTGAGTAAGATTGGTAAGAAAAGTGGACGATTGACTGGGTGCGTTTAGTGAAGACAAAAAAAAAAATAATGTTTAGCAGACATATACGAAGTATAGCAATAGGCTCACCACCTATTCCATAATGGGACGTAAACGTGACTGGTATAACGTGGGGGTTTAGTACATTCCTCTGCATACCTCTTCAGGAATTACAGCCGCGATGTTATGTTTATCAGGCACATACTTTGCTGCAAAACTTAAAGAAAAAGTCTTGTTCTTTTTATTTGCTTGCTCTTTTACTTTCTAACTAGTTTCTACTATTTTATTAGCAAAAAAGAAATTATGCACTCGTAGCTTTCCTCATATTTATAATATCCTTCTCATTTACAATGAAAATACAATAGCTCATGGATAGTTATTGCGACATAAAATTTAATTGTTCCTCCATATGTTTCCCACAATATGTATCTACATATTAAAAGTATTAAAACCGAAAATTTTCATATTATTCGCGAAACTTTAACTAATTAAAATTTTGGAATTTTTGCTTCGAAATGTCTATACATCAAAATTAATATAACATACAGAATATAAAAATTATTCGGTCTGGATGCTCTGTCTTAACGGCGTAAAAATTATAATAACGTAACCGTAACTCCAAAAAATTTAAAGTTAAAACGTCGGACGAATCATTTGCAGTACATTAATTTCAAATAATTATACTACAGTTGTATTGTTGTATACCTAATTAGCATTGTAGTATGAAGTGGTGTGTATTTTTTTGTCGTTAGAACATCGCAATAAATTTAAATCATAATGTTGCAAATAACCGTGAAGTCAATAAAATTCACAACTCTACAATGTAGAGTTTTTAGTGGTCGTAGAGACGGGCAGGGATCATTATCAGCAAATCTGGTCTAACTAACTTGAACCGTTTTATCTACTCCGTTATCGTGTTTTAATAAATTCAAGTTACTTATAGAGGTATTGAGGATTCTCGAATTTTTAATAGACGATAGTTAATAAATCACCTGTTGTTTTTTTACGATACAGAGTATCAAATGTGCGCTGGCCGGTTGATTTTATTAACCACTAACTACAGTTCAATGGCATCTGGTTTTAATCTCAAATAAATAGAAATTCTAATTGAGTTTAACTACAGCTGCCACACTTCCCTTTAGAATTAAGGTAGACCGGTTTGTGTCCAAAGTCTAGCGTTCATACTCATCTTAGAAGTTCTTTAAAAGAATTCTCCTCTTAAAAAAATAATTTCAGGAGTGACATTTAAACAATCGAATAATAAATTATGTTACATCATTTTAATGTTACATCACAATAGTGATTTCGCCCTGTGTGAAGTTAATTTGCAAAATTCAGATGATTGCAAAAATTATAAGAATCTTCCAATATGATTTAGCTACAAAGAATGTTTAAACCAATGAAATGTTATGTTTAATAAACGTTCACATATTAATTTTACTTGCTTAGTGACAATGGGTTGGGCATATCTTCCGAACTGATAATTGGTGAAGTAACCGAATTCTGGAGTGAAGCGGTCTTCACTCAGTGCACGTAGTGTAGGATGCCCTCCGACAGGTGAGACCAAGGTCTGAAACGCAGAAGCTGGATGCGACAAGCCGAGGCCAGAGCACTTTTTGAGGGAGGTGTGTGTCTGGAAGTGGACTGGCATATTCTGATGATGATGATGAATAAGACTAGCGAACAAGATGACAGGCCACCTGTTGGGAAGTTGTATCGAATGGCAAAACCCAAGGAGTGACCAATGTGTTACCGGATTTGAAGGACAGCTCACATAATAATTATTTTGCATAATTTGTCTATTGCTTATTCGTTTGTTGTAAAACAAGTAGGTTAAAGTGAGCACCTCAATATTTTTATTGTGGTTACAATATACAACGTACATACATACACATTTATAAAGAAAATCCACCAGCGTGGATCATAAAACGACCATTATCGTGGCTATTAACACTGCATTCATTATTATTGCATACATATGTATCTAAGGTTTACTCATTTTATGTACAATGTTGCGCGGTCTATCATATACCTACTGTTTTTTTCACAACTGGTCAAGATTTGAGGAAATATTTTTTAAATAATATGTTAAATCCTACGCTTCATCCTACCTTTTATCGTTCCACTGTTGGATATAGGTATCTTCTAAGAGTGAGAAATTAGGACATAGGCTGCCGTTCCGGTCTTCTGCAACATTATGGAGATTACTACGTCGCGCGTTATTTAGGTTACTAATTGAATCTAACATATAAAAATTACACTTAAATGCGTAAGGTCTTGCGGAAAAAGATGCGTGCTAGGCTACAGAAACCTGTGACCCCCCGAGAGAGTTATTTCTCCTGAGTAGTTTGCCAATTATTAGTATTAAATAATGATCAACTGTACACGTGCACGCATGATGGTCGTTTATATACTGTTTCGCACGATGACGTTTATGCCGATATTGAAATTCACTAATTTTAGTCTACCTTATAATATTTAATTAGATACCGCCTGTGGTGTACCTAACAACCATATTTTACTGCATATGAAACACGTAATGAACATGAAAATCACATTGTTGCGAATCATTATTCCTGTCGCCTATACATCCTTCATTTAAACAGTTATGCTTGGCGGTGTGATTAAAGTATTATTACGTGACTACCATTAAAACTTCTAATACTACTACTTCTAGTATTACAATTTCTACTGCTAGTACTACTACTACAGAAACCTAGGTGAGCAACATTATGAACTATATACATATTGTCACACATTGTTATTGTCACACGGCTACCCACCATGTTTCATAAATTGTATGAAATTGTGTTTTCCAACTTGCCGCATGTTTTATTGTTCAATATTACAGGGTGGTAAAAAGATTTGAGATAATATATAATGTTCTTTAAACATATTTCTAATATTTAGATTTAGACAGATCAGTAGCTGGGTGGAGCATTCTCGAGGTCTCTAGGTCCCAGTTAATAAAAGATCGGAACGCTAATTCAATCTTCATCATACCATGTGGTACCTACAGCATTAGTTAAAATCATATATTTCTATAGAATTGTTTCGGTGACGTACAACGTACCTATATGAGTTATAGCTATGAATAGTAATATTAAACATGTAGTGAATAAAACTTAAACTAATAAGAAAAAGGAAACAGTTCAGATTTTGTTGATAGGAGATTTATTGACATGAGACTGATTGCAGTGCTTATTTTCAAAAATTTTCATATATAACAACTCTTAATAGATTTAAAATTATCGTTTACATTATTCATACACTAGCTGATCGATTACACTTTCCGAAGAGAACATAAACAGCCATTACAACTCCCCTAAAAACCTTGACTGTTTGAACAAAGTTTCTGTATCACAAAACATTCAAAGCATGCGCGGTAAATGTAAATTTTGTGCGAATTCATTAAAAATTTTAAGCTTTACCGATGTTGTAGTATCAGAATATTTCATGCGGCACGAAAATGCAAATAGCTTTTTTCGATGTCAACTTAAATAATGAGAGCTTTTTGCCAGCTTTCGAGCCGCGCTTATGCGCTTAATTAGGACTTTATAATCTGTGCATACAAGCGTAATGTTCTTTAGATTAGCTGTTGGTATTCAGATGTCTTTTATACATCCAATACTCTGATAATACCACAAAGTTTTAATGGCACAGCGGTTACTGGTAATTACCAGAGAAATGGATTTAAATTTGGTCGTTTTGTCCATATCTAAATCCATTTTCATCAAAATTGTTGTTGTAAATTTGAACATTTGAGTGTTAAAAATTGACATATACTAAATATTCTATTACTCCTTTTTTTGTTCAGAAAATATTGGTATCAATGTTTCATTTCATACTATTATGTTACTTACGCGTTTTGACGGCCACGTTGGCCGAGTGGTTGAAAGCGTGACCATTCATCGAGAGGTATTATCGTAGTTTTTCGAGCGGATTTTTTTTATTACAATAGTATTTCCACCTCTATTGTAATCCTTAACCAAAAATCGTTATTGAAACACTCTCAGGGACCAATCGTATCAGATTACTCAACGCGATTTGCATGCAACTTTTTACCACATAACACGCTAAATTATTTCCCGCATACCTCAAACATTCCTGCGGGTCCAGTCTAACGACAATGTCATTAAACAGGACACTGTGAGAATCTTTTCAATCTATGTAACTCAGTTACCCACACCTAACGTTATTAGTTTTTTTCCCGCGCGAGATCTAAATTACTATAAATGAATAAATTTCCAACATGTGCCTAGTCGATGCTCAACCTCACATCATCAGACAGGGTGGCTGTCTGATGATGTGAGGTAAAAAGTTGTTTCGACGAGTTGATAAGTATGTACACTTCAAATATGTCAATTTAGTAAGGTCCTCTTTATTAAAATAATCTTTATTAATTTAATTAAAACGGCTAAATGAACACAATATATTTTATTTTAGCCAAATAATAGTTGCTGCGGTTTGTAATTGGCAACGAAATCGAACAATATATTGATAAGTGAAATAAAGTAGTGATTAGATAACATATTTTCAGTACAATTTCAGTGCAATGGTATTTAAACGAAAACCAGATCTGATATTTCGATTAAATATTATTATTACATAGCACAGCAGATTTTTTAAGGAGTAAGCCAAAAGAACAAATAACCAAATCTTTTTAGAGGCCTAAAGTGTTTTTTCTACACCCATCTGTACATTCTTCTCGTACAGGCATGCTTGCTGGTTTCGGTGTCCTCTAACTCTACCATCGGAAAATATTTTATTTATTTTGTCAAAATATTGGAGTCTTGGTATTAGAATAAATAAATCGCTAATGTGCAACTAGTGTAAGTTAATTTGAAACCACGCTTCTGTAAAGCGTTTAAAAAATGGCAACACTGCTTATATTTATGCCAACGATATCGCAAGAGTAGAAACAACGAGCGGTAATTTGGCCGGAGCTCAACTATCTCGATTTAATTAATAACTGATGGCGTATGATTGCAGGCTCTACAAAGCTCGGTTTCGACACATTAACGAATAAATATATCTTCATTATCCGTATAGCTCTACCGCGAACGTACCTACCCATACGGGGTAGCCATTACACAACACTGTAATACGACTCTAGTTAGTCTAAAAAGGAGTGCGGACATTAAACGAAATAGAACTATTTACACAAAAAATTTGAAAACCATATGCTTTTAGTAATTGTATTTCCAAGTTTTTGTAGAGCCTTTTTGTTTCGCTTAAATTTATGTTTGTTTGCACACGGTTTGTCTGCTTTAAAAGTTTATGTACCTCGTGCATAAGTTAGTATAATTTTTATTATGTTATGACGCACGTATTTAAGTATAATTCGTAAACACAGCAGACAGTAAGGTTATAGTTTGGCGTATACGAGAAGTATCATTATACAAATCTATAGAGCCGTGCTGCTATCTTCAAAGGAAATGTCCATGTGTGAATTCGTAGCATATGATCATTCTAGAAACTGTTGTGTTTAATTGAAAGGGAAAATAAAACGAATAAATAAGATATTAGTGAATGGTCGGATACGGTGCGGTGTGAGGAGGCGTCGCCCGAAGTCCCGTGTCGCTGATGGAGATAGCGACACCGACGCGAACGAATTTGCATTTATAAGCCACACAGAGTGCGACCACCCCACCATTGTAGTGCTCTGTACCAGGTACCAGTAACCATAGTACTTGCTTAACTCGCAAGTACTATAAAATAATGTGCAATAACACTTGCCTTTTTTTACCGTTAAATGTTTCATTTAACGGTAAAAAAAGCAATGCTTATAGAGAAAAGGAATGAATTTACGCCTACTAATATTATTATTATTATTTTAACTTATATTTAAAATGATATGTACGAGTATTAACTTTCTTAAAATTTACTGCGCCAAACACAATAATACTGTTCTGATATAAAATTCACACTTTAACATTGAATGAATCAATGCTATTAACATGTTGACATTGAATAATATTGAACGTTTTATAATTCTATGTAGTCAACATTCGCAATAAGCAATACGTTTCAAAACTCCGCCATTTCTATTGAACAGTAGAAATAAATAGCACTCGTTACGCTGCAGTGTGAGGCGGTGCCGTTGGGCCTTGTCGCGCAGATAGAGATAGTGACACCGACGCGAGCGGATTTGCATTTATGTGCCACACAGCGCGCGACCACCCCACCACTGATTCAATAGGAATATGTGTTCTCAGGCTTATTAGAAAACAGTGCAAAACTCCATGTTTTTTATGAAAATGTAACTTTAGGGTGAAAAGAAAAGAAAATTAATTGGTATTGCCTACGAATACCTCATCGGCTCGATTAAAAAAAAATACCGTACCAGTTGTCAGGAAAAATATCATACATGAAAAATCAAAGTAAACTTCATTTGTTTATTATTCATTACTTTCCTTTCCCGGTGATGCTGGAAGACTTTTCTGTAAGAGATATGCAGAGATATTGAATGAAAAAAAACAGACAACGGCTTTTATTTCATTACATCCGTGTTAAGTTGAGTTAGTAACGTGAAAGTTGAATAAAATTATTTTGTGTAACATTTTCCATCAGGAAAAACTATCAATTAAACCCATTCTAAACAATCAGTATAATATCAATTTAGGGTAATTTGAGTTTCAATACATTATTGTTAAATTCTTTGTTATGTCCTTATAGTAGCAGAATAAATGAACCTAAATTTGTTCTAGTCACATATCAAAAAGATTTACAATTACAATATTGTATAGGTGTGATACTAGTCGAGCCATTCCGAAAAACATACGCGAGTTAAGTCGGTACATATATAATCATGTTTACACGCACTGATTGCCGATCAAAAGGCCCTGGGTTCAAATCCCAGGTCGGATACTATTGGATTCTTCTAATTTCGACTTTCTAGTAGTAGCTCGGAGTCTGGATTTGTGCTCGGTGTATAGCAATACGCCCAGCACCTATTCAACGATGGAACGTAAATTTAATTGGTCAAACGTGGGAGTACACTACTCCTCTGCCTCCCTCTTTAGGGATATACAGGCGTGATGTTATGTTATTATTGTACATCAGTACATCTACGCCTATGCATTACATGTATATTAAATTTAATTGAATTTATTGCATAAAAACAGTACACGTAGGTACAATGGCGTCCATTAAAATAAACATGTATTAAGATCATAACATGACAATGGTGATCAATTAAATAATTATATTAACAGGTTTGGAATAAAGTTAACATATTCAGAATAATAAATGCATATTCAATATCCAAATAATATTATACAATTCTCGTTTTATCTCTAGGGAAACGTCAAATTTATTTTCATTAGTAAATTGTATTTCAACTATGAATATTCATTTTCGTATTAAGATTCTTTGTTGCACGTATTTTTGCTCATGTCACATACTCGTATGTGTGGATATGTCCATGTGTACCTATATCTACGTATATTTATCTTAAATATGTAGTTATTCCTATGTATATTATAATCATGTAGATAATAAGTTCAACTCCTTAGTGGGACATACACGTAACTGGTAAATTTTGGGAGTGTACTTTATTGTTCTACATATCTCTTCGTAAATAAAAAAATCTAAGTATTGCCGTTCATACAGTTTCGTAAACCCTTATAAATAAAAAATCTCTGTCTATCTACGTACCTTGTCAGTTATAACCCACTCGAAGGTTTAAAACTCAATTAGGGGTAAAACTCAACTAGATGTAAAACTCAATCAGAGGTAAAACTCAATTAGTGGTAAAACTCAGCTCAATGGCAAAACTCAGTTTAATGGTAAAACTCAGTTCAACGGTAAAACTCCGTTCAATGGTAAAACTCAGTTTATAGGTAAATTAAAAATTCGCGTATCTATTTGCATTCCAAATCCAAAATACAATAATATGTTTTCGAAAATGTAATATCTAAATGGGAGGAAAATGGTTGTTTAATATTACATAACATCACGTTGGAATCCCCAAGGGGGTATTCAGAAGAGTACAGCACACTCCTACGTTTCACGAGTTACATTTTGTAAACTGTAATATCTACAAGCACAGTTATGTTTAATATTAAACATAACTGTGCACGCACTAACTAGGTGAAGGCGACCTTACGATTAGTTATGGCTTTTATTAATATATTATAGAAATATATAAATAGCATAACACAAAGGTAACAACATGTAGAATTCCGTCATATAAATTTCGTAAAGGTCACACATCGGAGGTGTCGATCTGATAAGAAACCAATGTCGACGGGAAACCTGTACATGGAAGCGAGCAATAGATTAGAGATGCTTAGATAAGTGTCGATAGCAAATTTATACATATTATATATTAACAATATCAATAAATTTACAGCATATACTGACGATAAAACTGGTTTAATAACACCGAATGCGAAATATTCCCTTATATGAGCGATGGTCGTAAATTTTCAATACTTGTTATTTGTCGGCCGGCGTGCTGAGCTGCCGCTGCTGAGCTCCCCTGAGTTGTGATAATCAGCTTCGGCTATGTTGTTGGTGATATTGCGTTGGGATTATGGGCCTCTAGGACTCCCTTTCTACTGAGTAGGCTCACAGCGCCATGTGTCTGGGGATGAGAAACTCTCGGGGAAGATAATGATGGGTAAAACTAATTTCCGCCACTTGGTCTATTTGCGGACGCAGCCCCACTACGAGGAACGCATGTCGAGCGTGGAGACTAAGCCGTCGATACCTCTTATCACGATGAACATTCATCATATCTTTTTGTAGGATTTTATTCGCAAATACTTCCGTAGTTGATAGCTTTTAGTTCGCCTTTAATCATTTTTGCAAAAGCATTTTTGTAAAATCTCTTCGTTTTAGTGGTTTTTGTTTTTCGTAAAATGGTCTACTTTTGCGTTAGAAGTTTCTTTGAAAACTATGAATAAACTGTTTATTAAATTATAAATTAAATTTGTTAAATTATTAATGTTAATTATTAATTATTTATTAAATTATTATTATTTAATGTTCCTTTTATTAAATTTTACGTATTGAACGACGAAGGTATTATTAGCTGTGTATCGTCGGTGTATCGATTCCCGGGTCGGACACTACTAAATTTTCTAATTTAGATTTTCTAGTAGTGGCTCGGAGTTTGAATATGTGCCCAGTATATGGCAATAGGCTCACCACCTATTCCATACTGGGACTTAAAAGTAACTGGTGAAACGTGGGAGTGTTCTACATTCCTCTGCATACCTCTTCGGTGATTTACAGGCGTGATGTTACTTTATCGTTGGTTTAAGTTCAAAGTGGCATATTCAGTGGATTATTCATTTTACTACGAACTGTCTTCAAACATCTAATAAAATCTAATAAAATAAAATCTAATAAAATTTAGAATAAGGCCGTTGTCGGTTGAAGTCCTTAAATTATCTTTTTCACTTTCAGTTTTGCTTACAATAATGCTTCTCACGCACGGTTTTATTAAGTAGCTGAAATTTTTTCACATAAATAATCACGCTTGTAATCCCCGAAGAGGTAGGCAGAGGAATGTAGCACACTCACACATTTCACAAGTTACGTTAACGTCCCACTATGGAATAGGTGGTGAATCTATTTCCATTTAAGGCAGATATTAAGGATATTTATAGAGTTCGTGGGAAGAAATCAAATGAAAAGAGTACCCCGATTGTGGTGGAGACAAGCTCCGCTATCTTAAAAGCGGAAATATTAAAAAAGGGCAAGGCCTTTAATATAAGACACAAGTCTAATAAAATATGCAGTAAGCATCTTGGGTTGAAAACACAAACAGAAGTACCTGTCTTTTTGTCTGAACATCTGACTGCAAAGGGGACTCGACTACATTTTCTTGCTCGAGACTTGGCCAAAACCAAAACTTACAAATTCTGCTGGACTGCATATGGTAAAGTATATGTGAGAAAAGATGAAACCTCGCCGATCATTTTAGTTAGAAATGAGGAACAGATTCATAAACTTTTAGAAGCATGACTATATACATTAAGTAATGTTTGTCCTTTTTGCGAAGGAATGTATAAGCTAATTTACCTGCTAACTGCAATGTTTTTGTTAGTATTAGATAGTATAAATTTTTTTATTAATATAAGATATTTGCTTGTTCTTTACATCATAGCTCTATTCATATTTATAAGCATAATCCATAATCCTGTGTTTACAGGTATACAATCTGTCTGCTACCTACATACATCTTTTTTATACACTCCCCATTCCAAAAAGTCATTTCACCCACAAGGTTACTTACAGCACAGGTATACAATAAGTGGTGTAGAATATAGCAAATGGCTGAAACTTAAAATAACAAACATTTTTATTACAATTGATTATAGTAATATTAAGTGTACAATATGTTTGGGTTATAGTAATATCAAGTGCACAATGTGTCATGTTCATAACATAATACAACGGAAAAATTATATGTTGTACCAGAGTATAATGATGTTATTCTCAAAATACATTCAAAATGGATAAGTCCTTACAAACTCTGCAAGAAATAGACAGTATTAATGTAGCGCGATCTATTGAATGTTCTACAACTGACTTAGGTAAATACATACATATAAAAAACAAGGATCTAACAATCATATCACAAAACATACGAAGTATTTATCACAACTTTGATGATTTCTTACTGTCATTATCAAGCTTTAAGTTTGATGTAGACGTTATAATCTTAACGGAGTGTAGGCTAAGTACCAATAAACCCACCCCACAGTTAAATAATTATCGGTCATTTAATACAACTTTTCATTTAAACCAAAACGATGGGGTGGTAGTTTACGTGAAAGATACAATAAAACCGAAAATTAAAGAACTAAAACTTGCCCAAGCTTCTTGCCTACAGCTGGACCTATTAAATAGTACTATTTTGTGTGTTTATCGCTCTCCATCAAACATCTCTGCTGATGGCTTCATAGATTCACTTGACACTATCTTAAATTCAATCTCACGGAAAAACATAATAATCGCGGGAGACATCAACATTAATATAAAGCCTAAAGACCAGGAGCCATCGAATGAATACAAAAATAGAGTTAATTACCTGAGTATGTTATCAACACACGGTATTCTTCCTGGACATACACTACGTACCAGAGAAATGAACTGTTTGGATCATTTTATGCTCAAAGTTAATAACAAAAAATATTCTGCATTTATTGCTATTTTATCCACTACTGTAACTGATCACTATACAACATTTTTATCCTTATCAAAAATTAAATATGACATGTACAAAGTAACGAAAACGAAATCTATAGTGGATTATGATAAAGCGCTAAAATACCTAAAAGATCAAAATCTTAAGGACCTACTATCCTGTGACAATCCCAATTTGTTAGTAACCAAATTAATCCAAAAACTAACTAAAGCTCTAGAAACCTACACAGCTATTAAACAAATTCCTAGCAGTAAGAGAATAATCAAACCCTGGGTAACACCAGGAATCCTACGTTGCATCAAAAATAGGAACAATCTACAAAATCAAACTCGTAAAGACCCGTTTAATGAAGTTTTAAAATTAACATACAAGCGATATAGAAATTTTTGTAACAATCTGCTAAAAAAATTAAAGCGTAAATATGAAAAGGATTTACTAGCATCATCACTGTCAGATAATAAATTATTATGGCAAAATATCAAAAATATTACGCATTGTAGTAAATCGTATGGTCATAGTAAAGAATTATTAACAATAAAATCATCCCCAGCGGAATCAGTAAAATACGTGAATGAATACTTTGTTAATATTGGTAAGCATTTAGCTCAAAAAATAAAAACAAATAAATGCAATTCTACTCAGTCACAAAACATTACATTTACACAGCTGAATTCTTTTGTACTGCTGGATACGGATGTGGATGAAGTGGGGAGAATTTTAACTACTTTAAAATCAGATAGTGCCCCTGGTTGGGATAGTATACCTACAAGATTTTTGAAATATAGCAAAAATGAAATCATCCCTATTATAACTCATTTAGCTAATCTATGTTTTAAGCAGGGCGTCTTTCCGGATCTATTAAAGAAATCAACTGTTATCCCTATACATAAGGGGGGGGACAGAAACGACGTCAACAACTACAGGCCCATATCAATACTGCCTGCTATATCCAAAATCCTTGAGAAACTAGTAAACATTAGACTGCTAAGTTACCTAAATAAATTTAATATACTATCTCCGTATCAATTCGGGTTTAGGCAAGGTATTTCTAGTGAGGATGCAGTTGCTACATTGACCTCTAAAATCGTTGATCATATCGATAAGGGGCAAAAATCTCTTACAGTGTTTTTAGACCTTATGAAAGCGTTTGACACCGTTTCTGTCCCAATCCTTATAAATAAACTCGAAAGAGCTGGAATTCGAGGAGTTTCACTTAATCTTTTTAAGGATTATCTAACAAATAGGAAACAGCGGATTAGACTGTGTGAATATAATAGCGAGGATGCAAATGTATTATATGGTGTGCCACAAGGTAGTGTTTTAGGACCCTCCCTTTTTTTAATATATATAAATGACCTGTGCAATTTACAAGTCAATAATGCACAAGTAATATCTTATGCTGATGATACAGCCATCATATTCCAAGGGGAATCATGGCAACAGGTTAAGGAAAGAGCGGAGATAGGTATGGCTCAAGTAGCTGAATGGTTACACAATAACTTACTCACTCTTAACACAACCAAAACTAATTACATTTGTTTTAGTACTTCAAGCCGATCTCACCCTCCAGAAAACTATAGTATAAAGGTACATAAATGTAGCAATTATGGTATTAATTACAATAATTGTGACTGTTCTGTAATTACCAAAGCTGCGTATACAAAATATTTAGGCATTATAATAGATCAGCATTTATCTTGGTATAATCACATAGACCATGTTAGTACCAGATTGGCAAAACTTAACTGGATATTTAGTTCGTTAAGACATGTAGTTCCAAATAAGAATTCTAATGAAAAAGATAAATTTTTAAAACAAATATATGTTGCATTAGTGCAATAAGTTTTGGTTTATTGTATATCTGTATGGGGAGATGTTGCAAAAACAAAATTTTTACAATTAGAGCGTGCTCAACGTGGGATAATTAAAATTATGTATTTAAAAAACAGGATATATTCCACAGAACGACTGTATTCATTGTGCCAGCTATTATCTGTAAGGAAACTATACATCCAGCATATAATTCTTAGAAAACATAAAAAACTGTCATATAATTCTAATATATTGAACAAGAGAAGAAAAGATATTGTGATAAAAACTCCACAAACTCACACCTTATTTGCTGGCATTCAACATGAAAAGCGAGCAGCCAAAATTTATAATAAAATTAATAAAACATTAGAAATTTATAAAATGCCCTATTATGAATGTAAGAATTTGGTAGCTAAATATTTACAACCTCTTAGTTATGAGGAAATCGAGTCACTACTACAAATTATGTAAATATAACACATACGCATACACACAACATACACACACACACTCACACACACACACACACACACACCCACACACACTCACACACACACTCACACACACACAGACACAACACACAAAAAGAGCTTTGTTATTTAATATTAAATCCTGTATACATTAATATAATTATATCAGCATTATAAATTGTCTTTGGATAAAAAAAAGTAACATCACGCCTGTAATCCCCG
>DWDV01000496.1:0-16445 GCA_018245615.1 Mimoniades ocyalus | reverse complement strand
CAGCGTTATTTGTTTTTGCGATATAATATCGTCGTGTAATAATACTTTTTAATAATTTATAAAGCTGAGGAGGTTGTGTGCAAAAATAAATGATGCCCAAAATAACTATTCCACGCGGACGAAGTCGCGGGCACAGCTAGTATATTATAAAAACGTAAAACTTTTATATTGTATGTTTGCAATAAAATATGTTAAATTAATCATTGATGCTGTGTCATACTGTTAAGGCAATAGCCATGGTCCTAAGGTAGCAAAGTAGAGAATATATCTTGTGTCCTCTTTGATATAATAACTTCAATATTATTTTAAAATGACTCATGGTTTACCAGATTCCCATTTTGTCTTTAAAGTGATAATTGATATTGATACAGATATACATATAAATTCCAACAGAAGAGGATGTTTTTGTAGAGAGATCTAATATATTTTGTAATAGAAACATTAAGAAAGTAATTATATCACTGTAAGCTATTTAAGACATGTTGTGTCTTAATATTCTGAGAATTATTAGTATTTACTATTTTCTATTTATTCATAATTTTCTATGGTTTCTATACAGACTGTAAATTAATTTCAAATAATGTTTTTCTGAACTCATTGCATACAAATTTTTCTTATTATTGAAATATTAAACATCTATAGAGCTTTAAGTTAGGCATTAAAAGTTAAGTACATTACATATATTCTCACACATGAAAATAAATAAATTCACGTTTGCATATTCATATGTTTGCAAGCACACTCTTGAAATTATTGCAACTGTAAAATATTGTAGATTTTCTACTGTCTAAGAACAAAAAATTATATGTACAGTGTTTTAAAGTTTTATGTAATTTATTGAACAGTTTATGATTACTATCACAAGCTAACATCAGCAAATTATTTATACATTTTTAAATTTTTGTGATGTGATATGGAGCTATGGCTGTGATAGCAATTGCAAGTTGGTACTGAGCTAATTATTGAGACCCAGTTTTGCTCTCATAAAAGTTATAGCTCTTCGGTTTAAATGCGATGCTGCAAACTATGCTTGATTCAAAAAGCACTTAATTGAACCTCCTTGAAGTTATGTTAAGTGAACACATCAGTGATTGTAGCTTTGAATAAGATATCGTACCTATATATGGAAAGTAATTAGGGCCGAAAATGCTTGTAAAAATTTAGTATGTAAAACACATGCGGTTCTCGCGTATACATTGTTGTTGTTAATTACAGTTTATAATGAATGTCAGATCGTTTTATTAATTTAAGATTGTGTAAATATTAAAGGCACTAATATTTACTTTCGTTTTTGATTGTCCCGTTTTAAAAAAATATATCAGTTTATATAATTTTTAAAATCAAAGTCTGATATGTTTTTATCTCCATAAATATAATTCGAATAATACTTACAATGTGCTTATAAATAATATCAAGTACTAAACATATCACAGTTTGTTACAACATTTTGGAGGACAAGTCTATTTCTAATTGTAAATCTTGAATCGATTCTTTCTTCAACAGCGGTTTCCTGTCGTTCTCCCTCGCCTTTCTTTGATTCTTCTTCTTTGTTAACCTAAAGAGAAAAAGCGATAAATATTTTATTATGTCACAAAACATTGGGTAAGATTCATTCTCAGTCAGCTGTTCCTCAATTGCATCAAGTATCTATGGATGTGTAAGCTAAATAACCTAACAACTATTTCTACATGTTGCTAATAGATGGCGCCACATGTTTTCTGAATCAAATCAGAGGCGCGACCGCTAATTTGTTTAAACCACATTGCTATATTCATAGAAACGAGTTACATATTTACATTGTATTATCTGGAATCTATGTGGTATCATACTTTAAATATAAATAAGGACAAAATGTATTTGGACATTAAAAGGTTTGGAATTGTTGTTTTAAATTATTTTAAAACATTGTTAATGTTTAGAATACCAACTTATTAATAGCTTTGGGTTAGGGTAATTGGGGTATTTGGAGGTCACCTGTTAACGACTCCGTCGGGCAGGTCCATCATGCGCACGATGTCTGCCTGGTCCGAGGAGTCCAGCGGCGCCACCGAGATGTCCCTGACAGCGCGGAACTTGCCGCAGTTGTTGAGATGTTCGTTCTCCAAACGGAAAAAGTTCCAGATGAAGCGCCTGTGAAATGAATACAGTATTGATATTGCTGGAATCCACAGCAATAAGGTTACCCTTTACCCTGTATTTTATTGATGCGAAAGTTTATTTAATGGAACATTACAAATTATCAAAAGCAAGTTTTCAGTGGACTTCTGATGGGAGATCGTTTACAAATGTTATGAATTATTTGATTATTATGCCGGTTTGTTGACAGATTTTCTTAAATTAATTTTATTTCTTAATTTTTGTTTTTTTTCACCTGGTCATGAATAAGGACTAGTAAAGCTACAATTCAGATACTATTGACGATTTAGTTGGGAGACCTTGCTTCAGTTCTTCTGTCTATCAGAGAACCTTAATACCCGAATAACTAAATATTACTGTTTAACTCCAAAAATATGACATGTGATGTCAGTGCTGTTGTATATAGCATCAATGTGCAATCTGCAAATTAGCCTCAAGCCGACTAAAACGGCTCAAGCCTGTTTACATTAAAGACTGCTAGGGGCGCTAGTGCCATAATTACCTGAAGACCTCGAGCGGCGCCAAAAGCGAAGTCATAGTTTCTCCGCTAACGATTTCGTTCTTCGTCAGCACAAATGACACTGCCCATATAAAACGGAGCACGAAATCTTCTACGATTGCGAAGTAGTAAAACTGAAAGCGTTTTGATAATGTAAAATTTCATATTTTATATAAAGTTTCACTTCATAAAGACTTCTCGGGTTAAATAAATTATATGAATACATTAAATTGTTTTCCAGTGATCTCTAACGGCCTCTACATCCGTTTTATTACAATAGGTATATTGAGGTTATTATCAACCCGAATATCGTGTATTGTCAAACTCACCCCAGGACTGTACACGATCTCTTCCCTGAGGAAGCTGTTCTCCTTGGAGGGCCCGATGCTGAACAGCCCCCAATCCATCTTCACGTCCCACGTGTACGTGTACAGGGAAGATATCACTTGGCACGCGAACCACGCGAACAGGAATGGATTGTCGTATGTGTCCGTGTAGTCTTCTGTGGGTAGATATGAGACATTATTAGAAATCACCATAATCTTGAACGGTGAAGCGGAATAACGCAGTGGTTTAAAATTCAGCCTTCTAATCCGAGCGTCCTGGATTCAAATCCTGTCGTACACCTCTTTATCGACAAATATTTTTATGAAATCACATCATCATAAGTTCTATACAGGGTTTGGTATTGATAACAGGACCTGAATATCCGATAATCATATTATACAGCACTAACATGCTAAATTATTTTAACTCATACGATTTACAAAATCTTTTTTTTATTCTACAATTTACAAGTGTATAGGATTACGTATACTCACTACTGTACACGGTGCGTAGAGTTGAGAATAGCACAACGAAGAACGTAGTGCTATACTTGCCGGCGTTCACCAAGTGGGGGAAGGCCTCCTTGCTGTCCCGGTAGCGGCGCAGGCACTGCCAGAAACGGGCCCAAGCGGGTATGACGTTCACCACCGCCTTGCTGATGATAAACCACATAGACGATTCGAAGGTATCTGTGGACGTGACCGCTGTTCGGTGGTGAGAAACGTGTGATTATAAACGAAAAAATTAAATACCAATCAATTATAACTAAAATATTTCCACATGGAACTTTACGTAGGAATAGGTACTGTAGACGGAATGAATACTATAGATAGGACAGGTACTACAAACGGAATTAATACTACATATATGACAGCTACTATGGATGGGGCAGGTACTACAGATAGGACAGATATTACAAATAGGGTACATACTGATATTAATTGTACTTAATACTAGCATATACTATCTGGATACTAAACTTTATTACTAAAGTTACTTAGTTATTCAAGGTTATTATAGCTACCATGGCTGATATTTAAAACTATTGCCTGTCATTGGGTACCTTTTTATATAAGTATTCGATTGTCTCAACTTTATCAAGCTTCCGAGAAAATTGTTTTATTTATGTTTTATCATCATAACGATCAACCAATTTATTGTTTTATTGTTGGACACTAACCTTCTCTCAATATTTTTAGTAAATAAAGAATTTCAAAATAGTTATAGACATTTGTACCCAATTCCAATATATCTGATGTTCTATCTGAGATGAGACCAAGAATTGAAGTATATCAGTTGCTACCTCTGTGAATAAACTTGGAATACTCTTTTTACTGCGCAGAATAACTAGGGGTACTCTCAGAATCAAACCCTTGAACGATAATTCTATCATTTTCAAATGATATTTAAGAAGGATTCGAAACTCTGTAAAAGTTAATTGAGTATAGAGTAAAGTAGTTATTGCAGGCAACGATGACAAATGACACATTTCAATTAGGATTTTAGTATTACCACTCCCAGTCGTTTACGAGGTAGACAGAACACCAGTACGAATTATTTCTACCCTTACAGACCTAGGCTTGGCATACTTGCTCTACAATTGGCCACTAAATAAAAAAAGGCAAAGGCAAGTATAGAACATTCTGAGGTGTTTCAAAAAATTTCTGCACAATTCAAGAAATATCTAATTCCTAATAATTATCAAGTATTATGTATATTTAAACAAGCGACATGATGTATATTAAGATACCATACCATTTTATAGATTACAGTAAACTTTGTTTCATACTAATCTAAGTACATATAACTTCTCAAACATAACATTACCATAAAGAAATAGTTTCTTTGGTTTAGCGCTTAGGGAAACTGTAGTCTGGGCCAGAGGTTGCAGTTGCGATATCCACCCTGGACAGATGCTTTTTGTATTTTTTTTCTCTAGACGAGCAATTATCTACATGACACGTATCTGATTACAATAGCACAGGTTTTTCATAATTTGAGATCAAATGACTGTGTGCAGTTGCCTCAAAATATTATTATTATTATTATTATCCTTTATCTGGCCAGTGTATCATTTGCTTACTAATTTGAATGCTTGAAAATATTGCACAGAATGTTTTCAAAATGTTGTTGTATGTAGTTACTAGATGAGCGTAACGCCATCTCTTGACCGAATGGGGGGATGTCAGTGTTGAATTACATTATGCAAAAATATCTTCATATATCTACTTACCATCAACATTAAACCAGTCGCCACTGGATACGTAGAAGGCGATGAGAAAATGGAAATCGATGAAAGCTGTCACGAAGGAGTTCCACTGGTCGGCCAGCCAGAAGTCGGCGAATAGAACTGGCATGAACGGCGCTGCTAGGATCCGACCCTGGGGTGAAAACCAGTATTTTTATAGATAAATTTATACAAAAATGCTAAACGTCAAGTATTCATTGGAATTACCGCCATTGGCTTAATTGTACAGTGGGCTTATACAAATTACTTTTCCGTAAGCGTTAACGCCAACTTCACAATACATGTATGGAAATGATATAAGCGAACTAGCGCGATGAATCATTTTTTCCGTAGCTTATGTCACCTGCATACATTTTGAAGTTAGCGTTTGGCGTTAATGCTTACGGAAAAGTAATTTGTATAAGCCCACAGGTCTGGGCCGTATGTACTAGTATAAAATTTTAAAGAGAAAAAAAAACACCAATAATAATACTCACACATATCCTCAAAAACCAGAATCTGGCTTCGTGTCGAAACACCTTCAGTGGATTCATGAGAAACACCAGCATGATGATGACGAGCGCTAGAGGGTTGACGAAGGGCGGTATACTCAAACTGGCGCTATATATGAAGCTCAGTATACTCAGGGCCCACACTACCCCGAATATCGCCGCCAGTTCCATCAGGTGCTGTTCTGATAGATGTTTCCTCGGGTCCAGCTCGAAGATGAGCACGTGGTTGACGCCCGACGACCGCCAGCCGTACACGTTGATGCCTATCAGGAATATAAACTCCACCAGAAGGAAGGGCCCGCGGTACAATCTGAACGCCGTTTTGAAATTGTCTGTGCCGCCTTCGTGGAATAGTGCTGGAAAAAACAATTACGAGTGTTAAATATCGAATATGAAATAAATCAGAGTTTGAGATTAATATTAGTTTATTACTTGTATTGTGTATGTTAGATCTGGTCGCAATTCTTTTTAGACAAATTTAGACAATTTTAGACAAAATTCACTCATTATAACTTCACAATTTGTCTATAAAACCCCCATCAAAATTATCATAGCCTTTTAGTACATTATTTTGGACGGACAGAATTTTAAATAGAGCGTATTTAAATTTTGGCATCTAGCAAATGACGTAAAAACGAAAACGTAACACAAATATATATTCCCTTTTGTGTTAGCATGCGCTTCTAGAATATTTCACGAACCTGTAAATTGAACGAGTGCAGCATTCTTTGCACGAGGAATACGTAAATGTTAGTGATTTTCCATAACCAAACCTTGGATCTACGAAACGAACGTATAAGATAATCCATATAACAATCCATATTCCTACAGCAATAAATTTTAACCAAGAACTCCCAGTAAACTGTTAATACCTTCATAAGCGACTTACGTCACAACTTTTACAAGCTATGTAGAATACATATGATGTGCAAGTAAATAATTTTAAGCCAATGCCCCGCCGGATGTGGACATAGAAAGCTTAACTTAAAGGCCAGAAAATCATATATTAGAGGTTTATCAGTTGAGTAATCTCCACATATTTAATCTGCGATAATAGTCCAGATAAACATAAGGTGCACAGTAGGCAAACCAGTTTATTACCCATATCTTGTTTGCTGAGCGCAATTTATGGGGCAGTTGGTAAGTCAAATAATGAAAAGGCCGAACAGAATTTTGAAATTGAAAAAAAAATCTGCACAGGATAAGTACCAACTGGCAGGAAAAAAAATCTCAAACTACATATTGTTTAGGTCCGAATATATATACATATATCAGAGATACAGAGAGCTAAGGCAGTATGAATATGTTAAATAGCACAATGCAAACCATGTGGTATGACTTGTGATAGAACTGTCAGCACTAAAATAGAGTAGCGTCCGTCCGCCCTTGACCTGGCAACCAATAGTTAAAAGGGAGCGAGATCAAGGTCGATTGCGAGGTCGACAACCGACGACAAATACATTTAGTGGACAATAGTTAGCACACGAAGTCTAATATACGAAGCAATACAGAGCCGAATTTAGAGACTGATAGCGACAAATAACTAAATTATTATGCGGCCATCTTTATTTTCGAGAAGCTGGCCCATTTAGAGCAGATTCTCTGTCCGAAGAAGAGCGGACTGCGTGATTTGATTTCCGCTTGTTCGGTTCCAAATTCAAATTACGCCATCACTACGACCAATATTTTTTTATTGAAAGACTAACAAACAGGCAGCCGCCAGTTTTAAGAGCCCCAAGTTTTACGATTTATCGTCAAATTAATTATTTGAACGTATTCTACTACTACAAAACAATCTATTAATAAAAATCCATT
This sequence comes from Mimoniades ocyalus, assembly GCA_018245615.1. Lineage (NCBI taxonomy): Eukaryota > Metazoa > Arthropoda > Insecta > Lepidoptera > Hesperiidae > Mimoniades > Mimoniades ocyalus. The sequence goes on along the minus strand of DWDV01000496.1, from coordinate 8,929 downwards.
ACAGTAAAGATCATTGACACATATTTTTTGCACAGAGTTACACATTTGACGGGCAGCGACCTACAGCTAGGTCAATGACGTAGGTACGAAACTAAGTTGAACAGTACACATTTATATCGACTTTAAAGTCGATCACTATTGATCTTTCTGTACTTTACGACTATATCAAAGAAATCGTGTCGCTTCAATCAGTATTTTTATTAACAAAATTGTTCTTGAAAGAACACGAGTTTTTGTATGTAAATAAACTATTACTACTTTTTTTAAATTTCTTGCCAATTGTTTTAATACCATTTTAGTCAGAAACGTAACATCCCGCCAGTAATCCCCGAAGACGTAGACTGAGGAATGTAAAACACTCCCACGTTTGACCAGTTACGTTTACGTCCCACTATGGAATAGGTGGTGAGCCTATTTCCATACACCCGGCACACTAGAATTTTTTATTCAAAATTGGAACAAACTTTGAACAATTTAAACATGAGGGAAGGAGGTGGTGGAGCGGGGGGGAGGCACCACGTGCCTGTATAGAGCAGGAATGGTCTTCATTCGCAAGAGTTCTCATTTCAAATAAATAATTTGCGCCATTGTCCGATCCTCACCAACTAGTTTCTTAGTAACCAACCAATTTTCTTATAGTTGTACATAAACGTTACATTTACTTTTCATTACGAAAACGAATATGTATGTAATCTACTAGCGGCCGGCCCCGGTTCCACACGAGTGTTTTACAAAAATTTGAAAAATTGTAAATTTTAAGACGCACACAGTCTTTCTTTTTGCGTCGAGAATTACTAAGAGCATATTACAAAGAAAGTCTTTTTTATGAATTTTATTATTATTTTCCACTTATTTATTATTATACTTTTTTGATTTTTTTCGCTATGTTCTTCAGGGATAATGTAGGATTCTGATGGTGAAAAAATTTTTCAAATCAGTCCAGTAGTTTCAGAACTACTCAAAGCAGACAAACAAATGTCTCTCATTTCTATAATATGACTTTACATATACATAATACCGTAAAGAAAAATCCTAACGCAGTATAATTTATAGTTGAAGTTTTGACAAGTGATCTCGCACATCGATCATCACGTCCGCCGGCCGCGCAGAGAGTTTCAGATTCGATTCGGGGCCATATAAATATCGCAATGATGAATTTATTTAAGTTTTCTGTGTTTTGGATGTTGCGTATTGAGTTATTTAAATTCGCCGCCAAATAGATTAAAGAAAATCTGTTAAGCAATAAAAAGATACGAAAGTTAAAAGGCTTAAATAAACAAAGAGACTTGGGGCTATTTGAGTTTAACTAGGCTTATCCACATTCAATGTTCTACTTAGTAAATGTGAAATGCACCTTTTCCGTTAGCAAGCGAGGGTTTTCTAAACCTATTTCAGCATGACAATCACATTTATAATATCTACCCCTATAACGACTACCATTCTTTTAAAAAAATCGCCCAGATTTGTCTGGCTTTGTCTAGCTTCTTGGTCTTTTGGTTACAAATAATTTTGACCCTCAGTTAATGCAGCTTATAAAGTAATGGTGACATTTTAAAACACGAAGGTGAATTGGTTTGGATAATAATAATTATGTCTGTGATAATAATAATTTACTCTCGAACACAATTCTATCATAGACGAAATGAATGGTTTTTAATGGAAGATTTTATTATCTTCATAATATAATATTACATTAGAAAACATAGAAAGAAAGAAAACGCTACAAGTAAGAAGAGAAGACACTTGCCAATATTACATGAATCATGTTTTACATATTCAATCGGATTATTGTTTTTTCAATCAGACGAAAAATAATTTTGGTCCAGCTTTTTAATATGCTCTTGAACTTACCGGATAGAACGACGGTGATGAGAAGAACGATGAACGATCCGGAGAAGAGTCCCACTTTGAAAGTAGTCCACGGGCTCTGCTGCTCGCCCAGCGGCGGCACTCGGAGCTTCTTCTTGGCCTTCTGGCGGTCACCGCCCTCCAGGTCGTTCGTCACCGTGGCCTCCGTGTCGCTGATGAGTCTGTCGATGTCCTTGTTCGTGTAGAAGTGCGACGTCTCCACGTGCTCGGCCCGCCATTGCGCGCCATTGCTAACGTTTAACAACTATTAACAATAAATTTTATTGTTGTTTTAAAATCTCACATGCACACGTCGGATGTCCTGAAATATTGTTGTGTATTGTAAACATATCAGTTAAATTTCGATTAGGCCTTTAAAGTAACTTTGTTTTCCTACCCTTTTATAATTCCACTGTTGGAACATGGGTCTCCTCTCAGAATAGGAGAGGGTTAAGGCCATAGTCTGTCACGCTGGCCAAGTGCAGGTTGACAGACTTTACGCGTCTTTAGATAACTCCTTGTGATCTGACCACTATGTGACCCCCCCGGTGCCAAAGCCGGATCCGCCCTTGAACCCGGGCCTCCGAATGGGAGACAGTTCAAGTAATATATTATTTCATTGCTTTGTTTTGTTAATTGGACAGTCATGGACTCTTATAATTTTAATCATTATGAGCATTATTACAAAAAAATGTTACAAAAAAACAAATGAAATAGCAGTCAATGGTTAATGGACATAAGTGGTGACTCGGCTTCATCACAAACAATCCTAGACAGCGATGCCTGTCACCCACACTCCGGTCTGCAAGGGGAGAATAAGCATTCCGAGTAGTAGCTATTCTTGGGGATTGGGATGGTCGCCTCTGGATAGTGTGCGAGAGGATGAGTAAGGTGTAATTATAATTCGTAAATATACGTGTAATTATAAATCGTATCAATATTATTTGCGTATGTGATTGATGTAACTCGTATATAACGGTGTAGTGTGCCTTTACCTTATCGTGTTTCTTTAAAATCTTCCTAAACCCTGTATAGTTGAGGTTCTGATAGTTCTGCAGCAGGATGAGGCTGAGGTAGAACTCGCTGAAGGCCAGCTTGAGCTCCTGCACCTTGCGCCGCGGCACCGCCTTCTTGTCGCCGCCGCTCCTCGGCTTCATCGTGTCGAAGTTCGTCTTCAGCTCGCTCTGCAGCGTGGCGTACTTGCGCGTCGCCTCCGCTAGTTTCTCTACAAGGGAATTCCCAATGGAACAAATCCACACATTTATATTATGTATTGACTATTTCTATTTAATGTATGAAGAAAACGGTTTATAATCCCATGCTTAGCCCGAAGGAAGATGCCGTACGCCCAAAGTTGGCAGAGAATGCTATTAGGATTAAGTTTTCCCATCATACTGTTTTTGATAGTGTGATACAGCATAGGTAAACAAATAAATAGATAAAAAAAGGTCTGCGCAGATCGTAGTACTATGTGATTTGTGACTACCTGACATTATGTGGTAAATAAACTACAAAAATGAATAAAACAAAACATTCAGGGATCTGAAGCTATTACAAAGTATAAGGCCACAATCACTACATTCATGACCGTAAGCATACCAGAATAGAAAGTGTTGATTTTCTTCAGCTCCTGATCGCAGTAGTGGAAGAACGTCTCGTCGAAGTTGGCGAAGTGCCGCGACAGCACCTCGGGTTCCACGTTCTCAGCTGACGGAGCCTCCTCCACTGTAGTGTAAAGCATTGCTTTCATCTCCTACAAATAAAAAAAACAGAAGGTAGACAAAACAGAAGTATGTATATACTGCGTGATGACATACACTTGACATGTATAATAATATGCTATGTTACACACACACACACACACACACACGCACACACACACACACACGCACACACACACACACACACACACATGTAGGGATGTAAGTGTACAAAGCACGATGGAGCTCATTTAAGTGATGCGTACATATGTTTAGCAACGGACTGATGTTAGATGATGATCGGATAGGTAGCATTATAGAACTACTTGTAATGGAAGCCAACAAAAAAATCAGTGTTATATATGGTTCGTGATTCAATCAAATATTAAGCTCTTAGATTGGAGTCTACGCGCGTTTGCTAAATAGTGATTTCTTGTAAATAGTGATTTCTTGTTTATATAAATTTGACTGGTCCGTTCCTCCTGTAAGTAGTGAAAGTAACTATACTGCATGTGTTGTAGGTTCCCATCCGGAACAAATCCTTGTGTGATGACCGGAAGTATTTATTCTGTTTGGATGTCAACAAAATCCATATAAATAAGTATGTTCATCATTTGACTGGTTAGCATATTACAGGAGCTGCTTACTTTGAGATCGGAAGGCCATAGTGACAATTAGTTCTTACTAGTCCGTGGAGGAACCTTGTTAAAGTTTCCTAAATAAAGACTCTATTAAGCCCAAGGGAACGAAAACATGGACATTTGAACTTGATTTTAATAGCGAGTGATTTGTGTGACAATTAAGTTTCGAAACATTGTCAGAACAGATTCGGTAATGACTGGAGCCATCGAGCTGGAACGCTAACAATTTATATTTTGATTTTATACTTTTCGAAATGATGTAACTATCTGGTGAAACGTGGGAATGTATTATACGCCTCTGCCTGCCTCTTCGGGGATTGCAGGCGTGATATCACGTTACGTTTCCAAATGGTCCTTTGAAATGCTTAGTACAGCATTAACCTCTTAAGGCGATTGAGAAATTGTCAATGTTTGTGATGGAATATAGTCTCTGCGGAACTATGATTCTAGATGCCTATATATGAAGATGTATGATTTATTTCAGTCACTACACGGAATAAATAAATAATATTAGTGTAAACGTAACATCACGCCTATAGTCCCCGACAAGGTAGGCAGAGGAGTGTAGTACACTCCCATTGAAGTGCCCAAATGCCAATAATGCACAGCACTGCTTAACTTTAGATATCATTCACAATCAGCGAGTGAGTCTGAGCTACAATCACTATAAAAGATAATAAACAATGAAACATGAAATCTATTTTAGTCTTATTGCATCATGTGACTTGTATGAATGGTTTAGGGATTTAAGGCTAATAACATGACCATCATATATCAAATGATTGTTGACAGTACACTAGCAACATCAATTACTACTGATGTTGATTGTGTCTTGGTAATATGTACTATTTATTACATTTATTGTGGTTCATTTATATATTTCTTTTGGGTATTAATAGACTAGTCTAAGAGTTGAATTTCCACTGTATGAAGTTCCACTTAGAATATATGGGTTATTACTTTAAACTTAATAGTTTGTAAGTTAATTTACAAAAAGTTAACAGTACTAAAGTTCTGAAGGGGTGTACTACTCTTAGGAAAAACAGTAATTTGGGAAGATAATTTAGTAGCAAATCTGTCTGAGGGAAATTTTACGAACTACCACTAAAAATACATATTATGTATTCAAATGACAAAAAATATATATGAAAAAGCTTATTATGACCCTAGTAAGATAGAAGTGAAGTACTTTATACATATATATAGACATTAATTATGAGAAATATCAATTTGCTAATATACACATATAGAAAAACAGGGATAGACAATACTGATGAAATATAATTCAAAAAAATATAAATATCGTGTTCATTGTTAAAATCATAACATTACTTCCTTCTCCTATTTCTATAACTCAATACTTTTCAAGTCACTACTGTAGTATGCAATGTAAATAGGCATGACACTTATCAGATGAAAATATTACACAGAAGCAAGAACAAACAATGTTATGATAAACCATGGCAAATTTACCTCAAGTTTTGCCATTAATGAACACTATTTACTGTAGCGGGTAACTTATAATATTGTTAGAATTCTATTCAACTCAACATATATTATGTCAACTATGTTGAAAATACATGTCTTTATTACTTCAGTTGTTGTAAATTATACCTAGAAATCCAATGGTATCAAAATTTGTATAATATTTAGTTAAAATGTGGATAAGTTTACCAATAGACATGTACAACTCCCTCTATCTTCACCGTCAGCCTAAAGTAATGCCCATAATCCCCTCTATCTTAAATAAATTTTAATATACTTTTAGATAAAATAAAATTTACATATACTTTTTATAATAACATAGCAATTGTTATTTACTAAAACAAGATCCTTCAAATATCCAATGCCATTTTTGTGGAGTTAAATCATAAGCGATTTATTGATAAAAGATTATAATCACAAAAAGTAGTAATTATGTGAGATGTCTGAAAAGGTTTCTATAATAACTCTATTTCACATTTATAAATAAAATATTATTTAGTTTTCAATGTACAGTCATAATAAATAAAAGTGCATGAAAGGAGCCTCCCTGAGCGGCAACTGTGTCTGATTAATTACACACACATACTGCCCGGCGCACCCTGGACATTGTGACTAATCCTTTCACCACGATACCTGATCACTCGCTATCATCACACTATTAACACGAAGAAGAAGAATAAATAAACTTAATCTTATTTGAAGCAACAGTATTGAGAATGACAATATCAAGTGTAAATATTAGTTGTTAAAATTTAAAAAGTATAATTTTAAAATTGCTTTTAAAGACAATATTCTATCTAAACCACAAAGCTTAGTCAATGAGCCTAGATACTTTATTAAATGTACAATCATAACTCATATTAAATAAATATTAATCAATAAATATCTTGGAACATCGCCACACAGCAAACTAGACAAAGCCTGTAATGTATGTACTGTGTTTACCAAGTGACATGTAATGAGTAATAACATATATAATTGTAAATATATGGATTTATGGATACTTTTAATTTCTAGACAAAACAAACAGGACTTGTCCAAGATAGGAATCAAACTCACAACTCCGAACTTGGCAATCTGTGTCATTAAATACTGTGCTAAGCTAACAAACAAATTCTATGGATAAAATTGTATCTATGTAAATAGTGCAAAATAAATTATGTGAAATCATAACCTGATAGACATTTAGATATAGATATATTTTAGTAGGCATAACTTCATGCGGCTGAACAGAATCTATTCAGGTATGATTTATGAGGTGCAAGAATTTACCACCCATCCAAAGGCCAGCCTTATCTATATCTTAAAGTGACATATCATTTATAAAATTCAAAGACACCAATAATATGAGAGTATTGAGAATGACTACATTGAAAAGTAAATATTTTATGTATGAATATGAAATAGAGTTATTACAGAAACCTCACATACATTTTTTGTTTTACAGACATCTCATATACATTTTTGGATTTCACAATATTTTTTTGTGATTATAATCTTTTATCAATAAATTGCTAATGATTTAACTCCACAAAAGGGCCATTGGATATTTAAGGATCTTGTTTTAGTAAATAACAATTGTAATGTTATTAAAAAAAGTATATTTAAATTTTTTTAGACAAGAATCAATTAAAATTATATTTGATAACCATGATACAAAAACAGATATACAATGTGAATGTTGATGTACACAGGTTCCGAGGGAGACCAAGACTCACCTATGTAGATCAAATAAGTAAGGTTTTATGTGATGGGGATGTTAGAAGTCTCCGAAATCAGTGTGCATATATGAAGAGACTGATGAATGTGGACGAAGAATGACAGGTGTGCAAGAACAGAGATATTTGGCACTTTGTGCTCTTTGCCTACCCTGCAAAGGACCTGGCGTGATGATATGTATGTATGTAAAAAAAAAACCACAAGTAACCACCTCTCTTTAAATGGTGGTACAATGTCTTGAACTAAATTTCTGTAATAAAAATGTAGAATTTTCATGTTTCGAATTTTTTTGTTAATTCCACGCAACGCATCTTAGATATTGTTGAAAATCTGAAATGTAATCGAAACAACCACTCTTGTTCACATTTCCAGTGTTCTGATTGCAAATACGTCTAATATTCAAGATTGTAAAATTAATAAAAAAATAATATAAATACCTCATAGTTGATATATTGTTTTCGCCACTCTGGCGTAATGTGAGCACTTAGATGTTCAGCGAACTTCATGGTTCAGTCTTATACGTCTGTACCACAAGAATCGCGAAACAACACTGCAACCGAGTTTAACTCAACTGACCAATAACCGCGTATTGTGCATAAGTTTGTTTTTTGATAACAGAAATACGATGATCTAATCACACACTAAAACTATGAAGCGATATTTCTGGAATGTTTATGGACTTGCATTTATAATTTTACGTATTTAATACAATAACAAATAACTAAATTCGAGTAAAATAATTCCAAATATTGTAGATCTGCTGATAAACTTTGACAGATATTATGAACTGAATCGGTAATTCGGTAGTGACATTATGACAAATAAGGTGACATTTGAGTGACAGTTGCACGTGCGTTCGGATAATACATAATAAATACACTATGTATATCGAAGCATTTTTAGCACGCTCGCTTTAATTTAACGTCATTCGTATTCACATGTATGTATGTTTTGTACAATTGTATTTCCTGTGAGTTCTAAGCATAATAGATATATAATGGGGTTCTATCTCTTGAGTGACTTCTATATATCTTCAAATTATATGTCAATAGGTACACGCATACATAATTGATTGGACAATTTGCGCTCGGACTGCATTTATTAGAAATGATGACAGTGTACAAGAATGATACCATAAAACCAGTGGTCACGGACCTACCGATTTCTCGGTATTTCTACGGATATTGGCTCTGTTCTACCGAAATGCAATGATTTTTCTACGATTTTAGAGAATACATGGAAATTATTCCGTTTTTTTACAGATTTTTCAAGTTGGCAACCCTATTCATTTCTGTTAATGTTACGGACTACGAAGAATCCCTCAAACAGTGGTCTCGAACCTACCGATATTTCGGTATTTCTATCGATCTTGGCTCTGTCCTACCGAATACATGAAAATTATCACGATTTTTTAATTTGGCAACCCTATTCATTTTTGTTAATGTTACGGAGAATCCCTCAAAGTATGGATCAGTAGATAATAGATATAGTTTGGAGAATACTTGTCGAGTCCTACACAAATTTTATGGTATATTT
>DWDV01000495.1:0-16449 GCA_018245615.1 Mimoniades ocyalus | reverse complement strand
CCGGACTCGAACTCAGGACCTATCGATGAGCTATCGCGTTTGCAACAACCCAACCAGCAAGTGACCTAACTCCAAATATCACTTACAAACCCGACATGCTTCCTCTGCAGTCATCACTCTGCAACAATATCATTTAAAAGACTCGTAAACTTGCGAATTTCAACTGAGATGAACTGCAAACCACACTACAATTATGTTTAATAAAGGAATGGTGACTCGGTAACGTGGACAATTTATCGTTGCTTAATCAAATAAACACGAAGCGTACCTACACGGTGAGGGCCGGTAGTAAAGTGGTCGTCAATTAAGAGCTCGGCGGGTCGCGGCCGCCATGTTTTATGGTGACACCACTTTATGACTTTCTGATTGTTATGGGGTATAAACCATCAACTTTATTGACTCTTATTAATACCTCTCGTATAAGGGTAGTGACAAACTGTTGATAATTTAGATGGGGAGGCGTATAGCTCCGCAGAGCTGTCGCAACGCTCATTTGGATGTGCGGTTCGTTACCAAATTTTGTCACTCTTAAATATATATATTGATTTAAACATCTAACACTATTACTCGTCTATACCTGGCTATTATAGAAACACGATACCTACAATGCCGTATCAATTATCAATACCCTACAATTATTATTATCAATAAATGTTAAATAAATGATAAATCGAAAAGTACTCACTTAAGTTTCAAGTTGATATCGCAACAAACAACGAAAGTCAACACAAGTGCGTGGGGCGGAACATCAGTGAATCGATGGCGTGGAAATACAATGAAATATTCCTAACTAGCTTCATTTTTTAATATCAGCAAGCAATTGACGAGTTGGAAGGTTGTCATGTAAGCTTTGCATTACATACTGTTTCGTTGATTCAGTGAGGCAATGTTTTGCGGAAATACGTTAAACGGTACGAAACACCACGCCCGTAATCACTAAAGAGTTAGACAAATAAGTATAGCGTACTATCATTACCTTTACTCGCATGTTACCTTCCCATTCCATGGTGGAACGTAAAATATAACTGGTGAAACGATGAAGTGTTCTACCCCTTAGGGGAAATACAGGCGTATCGCATGTAACTTTAACTTAGTCATACTGTTTTATTCAAACAATTAAAAATTTAAATTATTCTACGTAACATCATGCCTGTAATCCCCGAAGAGGTGGGCAAAGGAATGTTGAACACCGCCACGTTTCACCGGTTATATTTATGGCCAACTATGGAACAGGTGGTGTCCCAGGACCTCCCGATCAGCAGTCACACTTACAACCAACACAACCAACGAAGCAGTCTACCGTTTAAATTATTCTATTAAAGTAAATATAAGGTACCATAGAACAGAAATATAATATGAATCTCGTTGCTGCCTGCCTACCGCGTACGGGACCTGGCCTGAAGATATGTATGTGTGTAAAAAAATAAATAAAAGGTCATGACACAATAATAGACGGAACACATTCAAGTAGCAACACATGTATTATGATAAACGGCATTTACATAATTTGTACTAAAGCCCAGAGTATCCCTCATGTATAAAACAAATACATGTTATACGTGCCGGACATTCATGCTAAATGGCAAAATATAATATATAATTAGCATGAAATAAATTATTTGATCATTAATAATCAGATTTGTAAGTTGATTATGTTATAATTGTTTGCAAAGTTTATTCTAATGAATATATATGTAGATCGTTATAAGCATGGATTCATAATAACTTATGTTCCCGAAATAATATCAGCTTGTGATTAATATTAAACACTTTTATTAAATCCAAACCGCTCTATTCTAATATGTTTGAAGTATTAAAAAGGACATTAAAAAACTTTAATTAGCAACTAAAAACGGGACTAATTTAAGTGTTTGAACTATTTTTATTGATAAATTCTAGATCATTCCACAATTCCTATGAAATGTGCCTGTACTTAACTCATATAGTCATTAGTCGCGTAAGCGACTCTTTTTTATACAGGTTTTAGGCTCTTTTCCGCACGAATTTACACTACGGTCTTAAAATAAATTTTGACAACAGATTTATTGCCTACGTCATAAAACTTATTACCAATAACTTATTTGACCAATGTATGATGACGTATGATTTGTTTTAGATTATACGAGTGATGAATTTAGAAGAAGCACGTCAGGTCGGTGAGAATAGACGTATTTGGAAATCGGTGCTCTCTGCTTACCCCGTGAGGAACCGGGCGTGACGATGTACAAAAAATTATCTTAGTGATAAGCTCAACCTCAGCCAAGTAGGTTACGACGGAAAGAAGAGTAAGGTTTTTGTTATGAAACACCTCATTTACTAGGGCGAGTCTTGCACGCCAGCGCTCGCCGGAAGCCCAAAGAACTTAGTATAAATTTATGTGTGTGCGTGACGACAAAGTGATTTTGAGAGAGTCCGAGAACCCCAATTATATTTTTGTAAAGAACACGGAAGTTTCAACAAAATACCATAATTAAGAAAGATATTTTTAGACCCAAGTTTATAAAAAAAATATTTGTTTATTCTTATTAATATTATGTTACTTTTTTATTTTATTCTCATTATGAGTTTATAGAAGTACATTTTTTTAACTGTCAGCAAAGCATAAGAGAATTAAAAACAATAATTATATACTTCAGAATGTTTTTGTATAATTGCACTTGTAATAATCATGATGTAAGGTCTTCAGTGAGTTGTTGTTGAAGAGCAGGGCAATATTTGAATATCATTCCCTTGTAATTGGAGAAACAGGAAATAAAAACTTTTGTATCCGGAGGAAAAAAACTGATGGAGTAGTTATTGCTATGACCAAAAATTCCTAATATAAGTGGCCTGCACGGTTTTCAAACATTTTTTAAATCTTTGCGACCAAATTGAGAAATTCCTTTCAAATATAGAGTCCACGTCGAAAATAATATTGACAACATTGCTATGTATATTGTTATGAATGTTGTGTTAATAATACACTTGTATTTCCCCAGAGGGGTAGCTATGTAGTGCCACCATATTTCACTTGATATCGTGTACATCCCATGGAATCGGGATGAGTCTATTGATATTCACCGGGCGCAGATCCGGTTTCCGAGCTACTACCAGGACTTTCAAGTAGTAAACCCAATGATATAATATTACTGATATACTACCAACTAATGATTTTAATTTGTGAACTATAAACTATGTAGAACTCTTCTGGTAATTCAATTACAAAATGTTTTAATAAAAGCATACAAAATAATATGCTATTAGACTCGGCCATATATAGGTAACAAAAATTAAGTTTGACTAAAAATATTGCGCCGTCATGTACTACATGGTGCACCGCTTTCAACTAACATCAATTTTCTAAGATCATAAGCCATAGATTTTCTAAACCAATCTTATGAGATTATTCGATACATTATTACAAAATAAACGAAAAAATTAAATATGTAGTCCTGAAATACGTCTTCTTGAGATTTAGTGAAGACACTAATTTAATAAAACAATATAAAAACTATGAAATAACTTAAGTATCACCATTTGTCATTCGAACTGCGGACAGCGGCGAAGTGTCAAACTGTCAAAAACTAACTCGAAGTCGACTTGAAGCGGACTCGCGAAGTTTACTGCTCTAGTAACTAACTTGAATAATTTCTGCACTTCACAATTCAATACACTTTAAACTTTCTCTATAATGTTCAACGAAGTACTAAAATTTACTTCCTAAAAAATATGTGTAAATGCTGACAAAATGAAAGGAATTATGTAATTAGTTTATAAGCCTTCTGGTTATAATAACACAGGCTATCTTCAGGCGTACCTTGGGATCAGTATCAGGGATCAGGAGGTGTGGAGATGTCAAATTTCACAGAGAAGAGACATTCAAATTTTACAAGTTTATGTTCACACTACTTAGCTGTGAATTCAAAAATTCTAAAATGAAAGTAACCCAAGTTACTCTTTATTATACAGCTACCTGCTAGTGAAAGTTCTGTCAAAATCGGTCCAGCTGTTTCAGAGATTAGCCGGAAGAAACAGACAGATAGACAGTCAAAAAAATAGTAAAAAATGTTATTTTGGTATATGAACCGTGTATACATGCACATGCATTTAGTAAAAAACGGTTATTTTAATATTACAAGCAGACACTCCAACTTTTTTTTTTGCATAGATATCTGACTCCTTTGTCAAACTCTAGTGTAACTGTCAACATAGTAGCTTCCTCTAGCCATAAGTACCGTGACATCATTAAACTCCCCAATTCGGAATTATACATATAAACACGGGCTAATACAAACGGGCCTGATGGAGTCCATTGAAACCATTAAGTTTTATCTAGTTTTTACTCTCTTCACATAAAACTATACTACCGGAAGCAAGTTCTTGGCGCACCTTCTATAAAACAAGACAGTTTATGGAATTCGTCACTCGCGATTGTTTTTTCAAAGCCGAACAAGCATTTCTGCACTTAACTTAAAATCATTTGTTAGATGTCACTTATCATAAATAACCCTTTTCTCGTTCTATTGTAAGACACAGGTCTGCCCTCAGAATGAGAAGGATTAAGACCACAAACCTAGTGTTATTGAAAATATACATATAGTCCTTTCAAACATGTCACGCTTTGAAGCCAACACCTTCAATACGTATAAAGAATTTGTGATTAAGACATCATATAAGAGACCATGTCGATTTTTAAATACTCAGAACATCAAAGTACTTTATGTCAATAATGTAACGACAATGAACATTGCTACAATTACACATAAGTGTGATATGCGAGTACATGTTTCTTGAATTGAATAGACAAATATCTACGAACGCAACTTAAAACAAGTGCTACAATGTGATCTATGAGAATTTTTATAGAAAATATTAGAAGCTGTTCATTGTGCTCAGTGTACCGCCCCCCTAAAGCCACTTGGTTAAATATCCAATCATACAATTTTCCATAAGTGTCTTGATATTACCATCAACAGATAGTAACCTTAGGAGCACTATATTCATTCGAGAGATTAGGATAAAACCATATTTTTATGTCAAACATAATCATGAAAAGTAATTATGATGATATTTTCCTTGAAGTGTCAATGGCGAAAATTGGCTAGCAAAATCAAATTAGGTTTTGAGCCATGTTTCAAGGGTGACAATGCAAATGACAAACATGTAGTTGTATGTGCAGTCATACTCGTATGTAGGCTTAGAATTTTTTTTTAACATAGCGTGAAGCATCGAGTTTTTCTCGAAGCGGTTTTCCTCGAAGATGGCAGTAACCTCCTCAACAGTACTACGCCATAGTTGTCTTTGTTGCTTTTGTACTCCCAATCATCAGTGGGGATGTTATATGTCGAGAGATGTCGCTTTACAACTTTTTTTTATTTAATGCATGTAAATATTGATCTCCTGGTTTGCGATTTCCCTCTTTCAGTCGTGAGTAAAGAACAACTTCTCGCAACCTGGAGCTATTCATATAACCTACTAAATGTGCGTACCATCTAAATTGGCACCTTATTACTATGGCTAATGGCTAAGTCAGCCTGGTGCGCCTTAATATAGTTATGTTAGAGATTCAGTCGTGCCATCTTATGGGCAGAATTTCTCCCAAACACAATCCAAGAACTCTGTCGCCAGTGTCACTAATCCAACCGTTTTAGTAATAACAAGGGACTGCAAGCGTTTAATTCAAATTATATAAACCAACGGTAAACAATAAATTTATTTGAACTTGAATTTGAAAGAACTGTGACACGTACAGACCGTGCGCGATGACTGGGGACCTGATTGATGACGTCACAGCAGCTTGTTTATACAGCACGATAAAAACTTATCACAATAGACTAACAAAGGTTGCTAGCAAGGGTATAACAGTGTTTAAATTACAGACCAACGATTTAAATTTGAGAGGTGTTCATGTTTTTAACACGCAGGTCTCAAGATATCGCGCATGGATTGTACAACTATGTATTAAATACGAATGGTGTTAAAAAAGTACTGCAACAAGCATTCGCGTGTTATTTTCGTCCTGTGTTCAAAAACGCAGCTGCAATGAACCGCCGGCTGTATGAATGGAGCGCTCGGTTGTAATTACGTGCAACAAAAATGCATGATTTGTTGAGTGCAAGTCGTTTCACGCGTAACTTTACGGTGTTTAATGACGCCACGTGTGTATTTCCGTTCGATTCCAATTTAGGAATTTTGGTTTCGAAGATTTTGTTTTGTGCAACTTGACGAATATCACGAAAACAGCTTAAAATTATTAGAATAACGGCAAAACGAGTTTTTATTGCATTTGGAATTACAGTATACTTGGTTTTGAAAATTTTATATTTTATTATCTTGATAATATCTTGAGGCATCTCCACACATGGCCATCTGATCCCAAAGTAAGCGTCAAGAGAACTTGTGGTGGTTGTGGTGGTATTAATATTAATAAGCAATATATGTATGTACAATGTACATATATTACACGAAAAAAGAAACAATACCTTCGCCGACGTAAAATATATGTTTCTACTGTACTGCAACTGAATCAGTTTCATTCTTGGTTATAGCAAAACATCGATAGACAATAAATCGCTTAATTTGCCTCAGGCTTTAACAAAGCCGCTCTTAAGTGGTCATCTATTACTCAACCAGCTATCTAACTATAAGTTTGCTGATCCATTGGCGAGCGAATATTCAACTCCGACCACAAAATATTTTTTAATCCGTCATTTACATAAAAATACCAAATGGACCAATAGTTTTTTTTATTTGTTAATCAAATGATATTTTTGCTTTATATAATCCCAATTTGCTAACTTTTTCATAATGTTACTCGCCTTTAGATCACCCATCGCCCGGCCCGTTTGAAATTCCTATTGCATTTCTTTTTATCGCCAAGATTAGATACATCGGGCGGTAACCTCAGAGTGTGATAAAGAGGCTATTGGGAATCATAATGCCGTTTAGTTTTACGTCTCTCTTAAGTGCTTAACAGGTTTACGGCGATAAAGTAGTTGTAAAAGTTTCCAGCCAGAACACAGGCTGTGCCTGTGTTCTGGCTGGCTGGTTATGTTGGCAACAAAGTTTGATTACTTGACCCAACAGCCGCTCACATCGACAGCGTCTTCGTAACTACGAGTAAATTAATATATGTACGCCCGAAGCTATAAATATACGGGGTAAAACCTCCGTCGGTTGACTTCATAAGCAATGGCTTCCTAATTGATATATTAAATGCAGTCAATTCAATTAATTGTTACATTGAATCGTGTAATTAATTGCTTTGTTATATGTAGTATATATATAGATGTGCGCAAGGTTAGAATTTAATTGCTAACAGCTGTTAATTTATTCAGAATACGTGAGCGTAAATAAAATAAATATAATTGGCGAATCATAAGACATAACCTTTATGAGTTCAAAGGAAATATATCACCCGATGCCCAACAAACGGCCTTTCCCTTTACCTTTCAAATTGGTGCCTCTCGGTCAAATTAACACTCTGAATGAAATCGCAATAATGCCTATTAATCAAACATTATTTCTAGTAGGTAGCATGATATTCATCATCCCAGTAATCATCATCAACAATAACAACATCCTTTTCATCGTCTTCAGGCCTTTCATCACTTCAGCGAATATCTGCGCTCAGAACAATATATAAGACCGTCTTAAGCGGTTATAGGTGTATGACTCACAAAATACCCTTTGCCAAGTAATGCTGGGAATCATTCATTTGATGAATAATATCGCTTCGTACAAATTAGTACCTAAGCGTTGTTCTAATTGAAAATATTCAGCAGTTTGCATCGAATTTTATTATCATTAGTGAATCTATATGTTTCTTTCGCAACTGTATTCACTAGGTTGGCCTTACATACATACATGCATATCTCCACGCCAGGTCCCTTACGGGGTAAACAGTGGACACCGAGTGCGTATTAATTCGTTTGACCTTACCACCAGCGGGCCTATTGAAAGACATTTAAATAATGGAGTAAGTAGTACCCTTTTACAACTGTTTGCGTCCATTTTACTTTGCCATTTCTCTGTGCACATAAATAAATTTAAAAAAATCATATGTTGCCTCCTCATACAACCCTCACTTGACCAGCACGGCAGATCTTTATCTTAACCGTTCTGATGCATCACAGATGTTATTGGTAGCCTAAAGTGACGTAATTGCACGCCTGTAATCCCCGAAGAGGTAGACAGAGGAGTGTAGTACAATTCCATGCGTAATATGACGATCAAAACATGTCATGGATGTCAGTAAAACTAGAACATCTCTCTACCAAACCATGGTACAAGTTAGTAGAGTGAGTACCAAATAGTCCACCGGAACAAAGAGAGACGTTCTGCAGCAAAATCTCCAGCTTAAATACAAGAACAGTTCCAATTAAAAACCAGCTCAACAAATTTGCGAAATTGAATACGGTAACTCGGTGACAATATATAAACGCGGCTGGCGGACGTATTCGTGTAAAATCACAGCGTGTTAACGCTGAAAAGGTTTTAGAAAATATTTTTAAACTCATATAAAAAATACGAGCCAATTTCAGCGGCGGGGTCGCTTCGTTTTTTTGATATTTATACTAGTGCAGATATCGGTGGCGACCACGTCGGAGGTTTCAGTTTAGATTTGTATTTTTTCGGCCTGCATATCGCTTAAATTGTTTGTCCCTAGACGCCTTTCTCTTTTACGGCACGAACGGGAACAGTTCGCCGGATTTTCAAATGTATAACGCGACAACGTATTTTGTACTTTGTTTTGTAACGACACACATCAACATAACAGCACGCCTATTTTCTCAACGGGATAGGCAGATGAGGATCCATTCTTCGCTTTTCCCAGTTATGTTGCTATATGACCTATGGAATAAGTTGTAGCAATCTTGCTACTACAGGGAATTTCAGGTTAGAAAATCCAGTAATACTTTGGCTGACCTTGGCGATCGAACCTAAAACCTCTTCCACAGTAACAATTCCCGCTTGCAATTACCTATTACTTCAATTCCCGCTTGCAATCACTAGTTCAACGAGACAATATTAAATATCTATTACTTCAATTACTTCAATTACTAATATACTTCAATTGTAGGTAACCCATTCATGATACGAATATATTCGTAAATATTCTTACAAATTTATACATATTAAAATAAATCAAATAACTTAATCCTAGGTGAACACCAAATTTTTATAACATGAAAGGTGTTTTCTGAATGTTTAATATATATACAATACCCACTTCTAGCAAACGATTACGTCAAAAGATCGTATCGTGTTTAATGGTGGGTGTTTTCGTGTGTATTGTAAACGAGTGTATCATTAGATGTGTAGTCTGATTATTGTATTGTCGACGAAGTTAGTTCGGTGAAGCTTAATGGTTTTAACAATGAGAGTAGCAATGTGTAGGTGAACTCACTAAATGTATGTTAGAATAAGTAATTAGTTATTGTGTATGTTTCTGACTGTGTACCTATTGTATTTTGTATATCTAATTCTTCTTAAAATATTACAGATAAGTGAAAGGGAAATTTGTATATAGAAGACACATTTTTTCTACCTCCACGCCTGTAGTACCCTAGCCGAGAGCGAACCCAGGACCTCTTGATCAGCAGTCGCGCTTGCAATCACTCGGCTAACGAGGCAGAGGAGAGCAGAGGAAAGCAGAGGAGAGCAGAGGAGAGCAGAGGAGAGCATAGGAGAGCAGAGGAGAGCAGAGGAGAGCAGAGGAGAGCAGAGGAGATCAGAGGTGAACAGAGGAGACTTTATTTAATTTTATCTACTCTAGAAAGATTTGCTAATTTTTCTAAAACCTTTATGCCTGGGTCTTTGTTATGTTACATTGTTTGATTGCTAGTTTTTTTTATATAAATTTAATCTGGAAGACTAACTACCTCCTTTGCCGTGTTGGTTGTAAGCGCGACTACCGAACGAGCGATCCTGGGTTTAAACCCCGGGTCGGTCACTATTGGATATTTTTTACTTAAATTTTCTAATAGATAATTACTCGGAGTCTGGATATGTGCCTTTTGTATGGCATTAGGTCCACCACCTACATACCAATATAAAAATATTTAAGCCTAATAATAATTAACATCGTCATTAGCAAATCTGCGCACTTTAGTAATCTCCACAATGTTATCTAAGACATTTGAAATATGCCAACCCGCTCCTGGCAGATCATAGCATGCAGCAGATCTTTTTGTTTGCAAATTTTTTACAGGCATCTGATCTTCGGCAGATCTATTTTTATGAAATGAGTATGATGATTATGAACTTTAATTTTTCGATATAGCCGGGAATTGTATAATCTGTATAGATACTCCTTTATCCACCCATCTATCAACATTTTAGACGTACATGATTAGGCTTACCCAAATCGACCCCATTACCTGTTACTGGATCTGTACATTGTACATACAGCGAGCTATTTTTTATAAATAGGTACTGTCCAAACGTTTAAAATTAAAACATGTTTAACAGATTCCATTTTGTAATGTACCCGTCAGAAAAATATGTTATACAGGAAGCACAGACGAGTGGAGACTCCACATTGTTGATTTGCTTCGCATCCGATACGTTCCGATGGAAAAAAAGAAGCGTTATTGTTCGTTAATCGAATCTTGCCCCGTTCGATTTGCTTAATTTAACTATTGTAAGGTAAAATTTTAATTGCGTCCCACGTTTTCGTACACACGGCAGCGCGAATCTCATTAAATATCAATTATATTTGTCAATCTTAATTGACGGGCCACGTATTTGTTAATTCGCTTATGGCTTAAGTATTTTCGGTTCCACACGTTCCGTTTATTTCTGCTATGTATGAATTTTGAAATATTCGTTTGTCAAATTTTATTAGTGAATCTCGATACGAAAATTGGGAGCTTTCAGTTTTATTATTTATGATATAAATGTATACAGTGGGTAATATGAGTATAAGTAAAGGTGTTAAAACAAAAATAGAGTTTAGAATCGTTCTAATGTTAGAACATCTCCTCTCAGAATGAAAGAGTTAAGACATTAAATTAAAGGGTTAAGACGTTAAAGAACATTTTTTATGAACTCTAAAGTTTGCAGGTTTCCTCACTAGTTTATGTATTAAACTAATTACCAAAATCTCATTTCGCTGATGTACCTTGTTGTATATTGCATACAATACAATATCATGAAAGTCAAAATGTTTACCAACTATCAGACTGCAACGTCACCTGCAGGTTATGTAGAGCAACACAGAGCTGCAGTCTCCCCAAATGTCTCCCGGAGGCCGAACTTTGTCCGGCGCGTCGATCTCTACATTGTTCCACGTTTTAAATATTCACGTCCAGTTACTGCGCCGAGTTACTAATTTTGTTGCAAACAAACATTTTAATGTTACGTACAACTTTAACTGCCCGCTTTTAACTTGTACATGTTAAAAGCGTGCTTTCATTCACTTTTTTCATCACCATCATCATCACCACCTTGAACCCTTTGATCGTTCAACTGTCAGACACACACGGTATATAATGAGATGGTTTTAAACTATACATATATGTATCCAACAAGCAACAAAATACAATTTGTTTAAATAATTTATACATAGGTATATTCAACACAAGGTTATCAAATCATAAAATAAACAGAATCTGTCTCATGGTGACTGGACTGCTGATACATTCATATGATACATATAACAAATTCTATATACAGATATATACATATGTATATATGTAAATTTACGTCCAGCTTCAGAACGAACATACGTGTTCATCGCGCAAATATTTGTACTACCGGTAACCCACACTCCACGACGTGCGACTCCGCAATTAGGATCACTAACCACCGAGCACTGAGATCTAGCAAAAAAGCAATATAAGTTATAAACACTCAAATCTTCAAATGTTAATTAATTGTCTTTAAAGTAACTGTCTGGTTGGTGAGTGGTTGGTAATCGGGAGGCCCTGGGTTTGAATCCTGGGTCGGCGACTATTGAATTTTTCTATCTTAAATTTTCTAGTAGTAGCTCGGAATATGAATTTGTGCCTTATGTATGGGAATAAGCTCATCCTTTATTCTATAGTGGGACATAAATGTAATTGGTGAAACCTAGGAGTGTACTAATCCTCTGCCTACCTCTTCGGGTTTACAGGCGTGCGTGCTACGCATATTACGATTGTTCCTAAATATTAACTTTTAAAAATCGCTTATATATGGTTACTTAAATATTACTTGAGTGTGCAATAGCCGGTAAATTATTTATTAGCGATTTATTGTAGCGAAAACGCGTATTTTGTGCAAAACGGCTGACAGATACGTTTTGAAAATCGCTCTCGTGCCAACCTCTTCGCACGATTCGCGGAAGGTCACCATAAAAACGAAAAGCAAGGATTGTTCCTGGCCAGTAGCCACTGTGCACAGAAAGAGAAGGCGTTTTTATGGGACAACAAATCATTTTACTTTATGTGTAGTATGACCGTTAGAAAATTTTAAAATTCAGGACTTTCAATTGAAAAAAAATACATACTCATCAGTAAAGGTTAAATTTTTTCCTTTTCATATCTGTTTATATTACAGGAACTGATGTAAGTATAATGTAGATGTCAATAGGTTTTCAAAGAAAATCTTTATTAACAACTGAACAGTTGGTAACCCTACAATACTTCACGGAGTACAGAAAAACACAAACACATTATAAAACATATTGGACATTTGGTCTGACAAAATTTATTGCTTACCTAAACAAACTACAGCGCACTGTGGCAGAACAAAATACGTAGGTACCAATATTATGAAACTGTTCATGTAGCAGATACTGTCCGTCGAGACTGGAGATATTTTTATAAGAATTTGAAAAAACCTTTTTGTTTTCTTACAATGATCATATCTTCATACCAGGTTCTTTACGGACTGAGCAGAGGGCAAATGCATCTATCATAACATGCGTTGCGTGCTTTTGCGTTATTCATCATTCTCTAAATCATTTCGTATTATCAATCATGGTTACTTTTGTCTGTACTATAATCACCTGCCTTACTATATACATATTTTTACACTCAATTATAACAGATTGGGCTTTTGTCTCAAACAAATAAACGTAACATCATGCCTTTTACCCTCTCACAGGTAGGCAGATGAGTGTAGTACACTCCCACGTTTCACCAGTTACGTTTACTTCCTACCATGGAATAGCGGGTGAGTCTATCGACATGAAGCGCCCACAAATCCTGATTGTGAGCCACTACTAGAAAATTTGCTTCAAAATAAATACTTTATGTCCCAATAACTAATCTGTTTCATTGTTGTTCTGGCTGGATTTTCATCATCATAATGACAGACTATGTTCTCAACGCTTCTCATTCTGAGGAGGGAAGCATGAAACCCGACTATGGAACAATAAAAAGGCTGAGGACAATGACTGACCTTATGGAATTGAGAGACAGAATAACTTGTAATAGTAATACTCGTAACTTAAGTGTTTTATAATGACGAGAACTAATCAGAATTCAAACAGTTTTAAGGATATTATTGTAACGTTTATAATAAAAGAGAAACAAACGTTTAAGTATACACAAATTTTTAATGTCGGTGTCTTGATTATTTCAATACTTCGTAATCTCTTTACGAATCTTAAATGAATATTAATAATGTCAACATTTGTTAACAGTTATTTTTAACTAGCTGTAATTAACTAATGGCTTGATGTAAATTTATACACAAATCCATTTACAAAGTCGGCTTAAAAATTGATGTTTCATAATAAATATTTAGGAGGTTGTGCAAGATTGTGTATAGGTACAGCTTTTATTGGTCGACACTTTATACAAGTATAATTAAATATTCAAGATTTAATAGATAAATCTTGTATATTTTTATTATAATGACAAATAATAAAATAGATAAATGGTACCTACAACTGTTTTTTATAACATCACGCTAGGGTCTTTACGGGGTAAAGAGAGAGCAGAGAGTGCAGAATGCTTTTGTCATCATCTTGTTTTTTTTAAATAAGTAATATAAGAGTAATCACGTCATGTAAAATTAACGACACTCTAAGGTCTTTCAACAACTCCATCCACGTAGATACGCCTGACATCCTACTCGAAATTACGCTCAACAAACTCATCCACCAAGCATTAGTCAACAATATTCGCTTTTAATCCAACAATCACATTGATGTAAGCAAAGATATTAAAAGTACCTTCAACAACGGCAAAGCGCAAAGCAATAACATTGTAATAACTCAAGTCTATTCTAAAATTATGCGTAATCTACTGTGAAGTAGTGCAGAGTGAGTTTTGTTTTAGAACAGAATGTATGCCACGAACAGTACATTTGGGTTTGTTTGGGTTCCGTAAACAAAAGTACTGAGTCAGGTCTGCATTACACAAAACAGGGTACATCGGAGTGATGCCTATTACGAAACGCCGTCGGGAACAAAGAGTGAAAAGTAAAAGTGCTTTGGTACGACTTAACGATTCGATATTGTTTCTTCAAATCGATTTAATTGCGGCGCACGGGGGACTGTTACACATGTGCCCGGTGCCGTAAACTGTGCTTTGAAATATGCTGTATTCATTACATTGGCATTTAATCTGTATGTTCAAAGATGAAACTACAACAACTTACTTAACAAATTTGCTTAAATAGGAATATTAATTGCTGACAAAAAATTATATGTGTTTAATTGACTTTATTTAGACATTAATAAAATGTTGCGTAATATAACTACATTTTTGTTAGCAATACTAGAGTTTTGCAAAATTTTACTCAAAACTACGTCTTTTACGTTCACGTTCAACGCAGACGAAGCGCGTCAACTCTGTAATTCGGCACTGTGTGCCCTCTGCTTACCTCGCAAGAGAGTTGGCGTGATTATATGATTATATAATAATTTACAACACTGATCTGTTTATCTGAAAAGTACTATTTATAAATGTATTAAGGTTATAAATGTTTTATTCCGTTTTTTTAATCCTATCCAAACTTGCTTTGAACAAAATTGCCTTTTAGCTGCGTGACATTCTTGCTGTTATATCAGTTGTAAAAAAATATCTCTCATTTTATCTGTTGTTTACACAATAACGGGGAATATATTTAACGTTTAAACAATCAGAGTTGTAGAACGTACAATATTTTATTTCGTGGAAATATTTAAAGCCGTCTCATTTTTAAATTACAGGTATGAATAATGTTAACAGTTGGAACGCATTATTAGTTTTCCAAAGTAAATTATATTTTAGTGACAGAACTGTTTGTCAAAACATCGCCCGCGGGGATACCGGCGCTGGCTAGTGCCGCCGTATGTTAGTATTTATTCATACTAAAACACAGCATCCTCGCTTAATAGGACAATATATTTTAAAATTACATACGAACGTGTATAAAAATAACGTCGGTTCTCTGCACACACCGTAAGGAACTTGGCGTGATGATTTAATAGTAAATAAAAACTTAACACTACACAAGTCTGAGGTCTCTATTTTCCAAAACGGATTGGCTGATAAGTGTAGTACATTTCCACGATTCAACAGTTATGTCACTGTGTTTTGTGCCCCATGTAACAGAGGGGTGACCTGTTATCATACACCGTACACAAATCAATACTACGAGCTGCTACTCCTAAGTTCAACTTAGAAAAACCCAATAATAATCTTTTGCTCGACTCGGGTATCGAATCCAGGACCTTTTGCTAAGCAGTGACGTTTGTAAACATTAAACTAAAGAGGCAGTCGACAGCAACAACATAAATGTGTGTAGGCTGTACAAAATTGCTTACTTAATAAACTTGCGAAATTAATAGCTAAGAACTCTTATAATTTAATTTAGAAATTACGTTTAAATTAGAAATAGAAAATTTGAATCAAATCTGAAAATACTTTAGTAAATGGAAAAGGCCTAAAGGTTCAAGAACCTCGACGCTTTTACCATAATGTTAGTTAATTTGTATTTAATTACATACCGCAATGTAATCATCTTTAATAAAAGTAAAACATTTTATTTAAATGTTGTGTTCATTACTAAGTAAATAAATGGCGTGTTGGTTATTTAATCACAAGAGTCAAGTCTATTTATTAGTATAGGTACCATTAGGCTGGGTCTTTGTAAGAGGCAGGCAGAGAGTGCCGAGTGTGAAATATCTCTGTCGTTACAAACCTGTAGTTCCTCTTCTAGATGCATCACCCTATAATTCCACGGAAACGTCACATCAGTCAGTAAATAACGTTTTTTTAACCCTTTTATCGCTCCGCTGATGGAACATGGGTTTCCTCTCAGAATGAGAGGGTTAGGGCCATAGTCTGCCACGCTGGCCAAGTGCGGGTTGGCAGACTTCACACACCTAAAGAACTTTTTTTTTATGAACTCTAAAGTGTGCAGGTTTTCTCACGATGTTTTCTCACCGTTATAGCAAGTGATATTTAAAATTAAAACACTCATTTTTAAGAGGTGCGCTCTAGGATATGAACCCGGTCTCCCGGAGAGAGAGGTCGAATTTCAAACCAC
>DWDV01000494.1:0-16452 GCA_018245615.1 Mimoniades ocyalus | reverse complement strand
TCGTTGGTCGTGTTGGTTGCAATTGCGACTGCCGAACGGAAGGTCCTGGGTTCGATTCCCGGGTCGGGCACTACTAAACGCACGCCTGTAATTCCCGAAGAGGAAGGCAGAGGAGTGTATTACACCCTCACGTTTCACCAGTTACGTTGACGTCTCAATATGGAATAGGTGGAGATCCTATTGCCATAAATCGGGCGCATATCCAGACTCCGTGGCACTATTAATCATATGAAAAAATTATATGAAATAACCGTAACAATAAAGTTATTGAAATTATTTGAAAAGACTATTTTCATGATCCTATATACTAACACAGTCGCCTCTTGGCCTACTTGTTATAAAAAGTCTTCAACGAAAGTGGGTGATTATTTTCATCATTAGAGTTATTAAGATGGAATCTTTATTATAAATATAATCTATTTCCTTTTGTAATATTTCCAAAATATAGCCAAAAAGCGTGTTTTACTCGACTACTAAGTATGAATATTAATGAATTTAATTATCCATGTACCTATGCGTGACCGTGTTACCAAAGAATCGAATTTAATAATTATTAATTTACCTGTAAGTTTTCCATGAAAATAAATAAATAAATAAAATTTTCATAGATTCGAGGATGGATTAATGTTAGTTCAATTAATTTATAATTTTAATTTCTATCTATTATACATTGTACAACAATAAATCCCAAATTAGTTCCCACATCCTGTCTTAGCGCTAGATAGCTATTTGCGATAGATTTGTGAACCTATCTACATTACAAGGTACCGTAATAATTGTGACAATAAAAGGCATAGTAAAAGTAAAGCTGATGCCGGACCCAATTAAAATTAATGTAATAAAAGACACAGTAATAATTATAAATAATGCCGCTAGATACGATAAAGATTACGACGAGGAAAGGTACAACGGTAATTGTGAGGCGATGAACACAAAAATAATTATTAACACGAAATGATAATTTTGACAACGTTAGATACAGCGATAATGATGCATTACAAAGGAACAATAATAACTGTGACGTCACTAGGCACATTAGTATTTTTTGTAATCATACTTTTTTTATTAGATAAAGTCGTAAAATACACTCAAGGTCTAAGCAGCCCGTTATCATAAGACCATACGCTCTGCGCTAGAACAGCACCGATCAAGGCTCAAAATTGCCCCTTTCTTAATATATAAAATTGGTATTAGATACCTATATTCTCGAATCTGGTGGGGCTCTTCGAAGTCACCATGTACTACTTTGGAAGCAGTCACGAATGACAACATATATAAATCAGTTTTAATAACATATATAAAATATTGATTTAATAGTTCAGGTAATAATTTTCGAAGTCGCCGTCCCCGTCAGTATACGGGGTAGGCAGAAATCAACTGACGTGCCTTTTCCACATTCATTATTCTATGCATGCACACAGGCCGGTTGCTAAAACTTCTTACTTCAGAAGCTAGTATCTGATTTAATTAGTAAAGATCGTCAGTCTTGGTCTAGCCGCAGCTGTATCCATTTTGACATAATCATTGCATACAATGATATTTTCTCTTATCGCTTTTTATGTATTGTTTTGTCGGTTTTTTATATTTTTTCACTTATCGAATCTATTTAGTCAGCGTAAATGAAATAATAATAAATTGTATTTCTCGTCGCCGGCGAGTCCATTAGGAGCTGTCAAACCGTTTGATGCTAGGAGCATTCGTTTCGGTTATATTCAATAATTCTAGCGTTTCATAATAAATAAATAAAACTAAAATAACGTTTGAAATGCGGTTGTATATTTTTAAGTGATTCATACTGTAAAAAATGTTGTCTTACTGTTACATTAAGTTGACAACAATACTGCCTAGAGATATTACGTTTTATATAGGCTAATATAATTGTAATGCAAATCATATATTTAAATTTATCATATAGTTATATGTAAATATAATAATGCATATTATTATATTTATAACTAGGTAATGTAGCTTGCTTCAAGAGATACAGTTATTGTTTCTAAACATTTACACGCTCTATGGACTCTACATTTTGGTATCACTTTTTTTAATAACGCTTGGTATAGTAAAATATACCATACCTACTCATGTTCAATATATGGTTAACAGCTTATATAGCCATAACAAAGAAATTCAACCGCTTAGACTTCAAGGATTTTCTAATATGACGCAGGTCAAGGATTATTAGCCAGAGGTCGAGGGCCTCAAGTATTTCTCAAGGAACAAGAAAAAATCGAAAATACGAGTATATTCCACCAAAATGTCACGTTCATTTTACACCCTGTTTGGTGCATTGTTCAGCGCACTTACCTGACGTACAAATACAGTTCTGGATTCGATTCCCATTTGGGTAAAATTGAAAATTTTACTCTTTTTAGTTCCCCCTACGTTGGTCTATCTCTCAACTGCGGGAGATTTAATGCTGCTCCAACGCAATTTGAAGAGAATGTACATGTATTGTGCAAAGGCATGCTTTCGAGAAACACGCGTCTGCATTTCTATAGGAGTTCTAAATATCAAACCTGTACTTCCCCATAAAGAAAGGCATAGAAATATAGCCCACCCATGTTTCTCAAGTTGTTTTTAATATCCAATAGCATAGAAGTGAGCTTATTGCTGTTAACCAAGCACAATTCCATTCTTTAAGCAATGCTAGGAAATACTAATGCGTACTACTAAAAGAGTTCTTAGTTCTTAGCGACTGTGTAAAAGACTCCTACACATGTGCCGTCTTAGCGTCCGTTTCAATACTATTTCTGACAACTACTTTTCAATTGTTCTAATAAAGACTTTCTTGTACCTAATAACATCTTATAAAAAAAAATAAAGATCCAAAAAAAAGAAATATTCACATCAAAGATAATTTCAGCCTGTTTGTGTTTACCAACAAACAGAGCTTAATAGATTCGTTTGAGCGATTCACGATAAAGAAACATAAAGAAAATACATTTTCTTCAGAGTTACATGAATAAAAACATCTTTCAGCGGAATTTACAATATTGATTTTATGTTATGTTATTATAGTGGCAACCCTGAAGACAGCCTGACGTGTGTGGTCTTAGCTGGTCGGAGACATATGTGTTTCAAACCAAAATAAATGTAAATGCAGTATCATTATTGTGATACCATCACGCCAGGTCGTTTACTGGATAGGCTGAGAGCACAGAGTACCTAATAACGTCTTCCTTAAGGACCAGACATCGATATTCCACATTCATCCCCTTTTTAGATTATTGAGTGGTATTTTATGTTTCATAAACATTTAGGGACTTATCAAATTAAAGTTAATCACTGATTCGTTTTTCTATATTCGCCAGTCTCGCCTAATGGAAAGCAAAAATGTTGCCTATGGTGTAGTAGAGGTTGCTTAGTAGAAGCTTATTTACTTCACATTTGAAGAATCCTAGGTTATAGTTACAAACGTAATTGTCGATGGGAATCGATGCCAGCGCCGCTAAGCTATCGCTCCGGTACTCGGGAAATATGAAATGGGGAGGGGACATTAAAAAGCTTTTACCGGATCATTGGTGACGGTCTCGACGCTGATCTTGTGAGCTTCGAAATGTGATTTTTGATTTTATTACTCGTCGCGCAAACTCGGTTAAGTGTAAATAAAAAGTCGATCGAGGTTGTATTCATAGGCGATCCCGGGGATGATATTCTCCAATACAATGCCACTGTTATATCATTCAGACACAATAATAATAATGGTAAAATTTTGAAATGACTCACAATCATGAAATGATTAGTCGCAATGTCCAGGGTGCGCCGGGCAGTATATGTTTGTACTAAATTAGATATAGTCGCCGCTCTAAGAGGCTGCTTTCATGCATCCCACCGTGATTATAATACTATTTTTTTTATAGCAGAAATCGAATCGTCAATATTCGACACCGAAGTAAGGACCACTGGTAACTGGAATAATATGATTTATATTAGTGGCAAAGTAGTTTCTCTTGTAGATAATAACTTTTAAATGATGAAACTGATGAACGAGGCGATGGACTATCTACAGTCATCATCACGTTTGTCTATGTACATATATTTGAAATTCCAGAATTATTATTGTGAAACAAGCTGTAAATTCGTTTACAAGGGCAAAGGCAGTTTATGCCGAGTAATTTGATTACATGCGAGTGGTAATGGGTATGAAAAGGGCCATATGGTTCATCGTCTTGGAACTAAAGGGTTTCTTAAATAAATAAAACTCTATTTCGCAAGTTGGTATTCACAAGGATTTTACCATCTTACTACACGCCCACCACTTCGGGGATTACAATCGTGATGTTACGTTTCTTTTATTAATTATTTATGCAAACCTGACGTCCTTCTTCTAGATTCATCACTCTCTTCATAGACGCCCGCGGGCTTGGAGACTTTTGATTCTCCCATACTCCAGCATGCGATCCATATAGATTTTTCGTTTTTATTTTTTTTCGACCATTTTATCGTTCCACTGTTGGAACATAGGTCTCCTCTCGGAATGGGAGGGTTTAGGCCATAGTTTGTCACGCTGGCCAAGTGCGGGTTGGCAGACTTCACACGCCTTAAAGAACATTTTTTTTTAATGATACTTTATTATAAAAAAAGATTTAATTAATTATAAATGACTTAAACCACTTTTCAATTACTTAAATTTTTCAATAACTTTTTTTAAATATAATATATGAACAATGAATTATATAATTCAAAATTATACGAAATGCTATCAAACCCTGATCTTGTAATGTGAATTTAATCTAAATCATATTCGTTTCAGCACACCACTGCTGTTTAAGAGCGCCAGTGGTGGTTAGAATTCACGAATCCAACAATCGTTAGATGTCTTGATTTATGAGAACGGCATTTGACGTGACGTAGAACCGCGTATTGAGCGAAAAAGAACCGCCGAGTGTAAACGGATATAGATCCTCAATGTAACTATATGCCTTTTGTCATACAATACTAGGCCTTTGAAAGGTGGAAACAAATAACATTTTCGAATATTGGTAAAAACAAAGCGATCAATTTCAACGTGATAATTTCGTTCCTAGTTTCATAGAATTCGAAGACAAAGATTTGTGCCCACTCGAAAAATATGTAAAGGTGTAAGTTTAAAGGTTTCTTACTAAAAGCAGAACACAAAACTACTTACAAATGGTCTATTCAAACCAAGGATGTAATAACAATAGATATCTATGAATTATGGGTTATTAAGTAGTATTAAGGGTACGATATCACACACAATTATAAGTGATACGCTCGACCGACCTTAGCATTGTATCGAGCAAGTGTGTCAATTTAATGTAACGTTCGGTCAGACATTTGGTTAGGCACCCAAATATTCCTTTTCACTTTACAGTATTGTAATTAATTTGTATTCTGGTCACTTCGCCTGTAAATATGGCAGAAATTACATTTCCATAGGCAATCATCATCATTAGCGGCCTATTGCAGAAAAGGCCTCCCCTGAGGGAGTTTTCCCATAACCCCTACGCTGGGAATACAGGTTGAAAATCGCAGAACACAGGTTCTCACACCGCCTATGCTGGTGTCCATCCGCGTTCAGGACATTTAGCGGTGCCTACGCAGACCACGCCATACCACGATTTGTAAGCGCCGAGTTTAGTCGCCTCTTACACCCTGTATCCCGGTATATGGTCAGGGAATGTATTCCTGCTCTGCCCCGACACGGACAGGGAAATGAGTGGCAAGAGCCAGGGGAAAAGACCGCGAGCGAGATGCTCACTCCGCTGGGCAGACTAGGTCCGCGCCTCACTGGATACTAAGTCCACGAGGTCATAAACGCAGCCGAAAACCGCAATCGATGTCGCAACACCATACGGGAGAAGGGGATCCGAGGAGGGGGTCACGACCCCCAACAATGAATAATGCGACGTGCGAAGCAGGATTATAGAAAGTGATATATTAATTAGACACAATGTGTATAATATATGCAGGGTTTATTCAAAATATTAGCACTTGCACACTTGTTAAATCAAAGTGTGTTTATGTAATAATATGTACATATTGATTTGTTACATTATGTACCGCTTTAACTCAATATGTATATAGGTTTTTGGGATGGACCGAATATTTTCGGACCTAGCTGACGTCCTTTTTGAACTCCCGCCAATCGGAAAAGGACAATGTGGAGTCTCCGCTGGCATATAATCTAATCAGTTGTCTACATATATGCTCGCGAAACGTTTACGAAATAATAATATTGTACACTTTATTACACTATGAACACTGATATAATACAAAAAGCCTTCTTACAAATCAAACACGTTCATTTAACCGCAACCTTGCAACTTTAGGGCTTCCACAAAAGACTCCTTTGGGAACAAAAAGTATCAAACTAGTTTCATAACAAATTATAAGCATAAGGTTCATTTATAGAGCTGGCTTATTTCTTTTGAGCCCTTATTCATGGCCGTGGCACTTATTTCATATGACCGCACTGTAGATTTCGAAAAGCTTATTACAACACAGCCAAATGTAGACAGCAAAGGCTGATGGTACAGCAAATAAAACTTCCGTAGGATGACATTGCTTTTAGCCGCCCGCACTTGGCCAGCGTGGCAGACTATGGTCTTAACCCTCTCATTCTGAGAGGAGACCCATGTTTCAACAGTGGAACGAAAAAAGGGTCGGAAAAGAATTTCAGTGGTAAGTAACTAATATATGGTACAATCTTTAATACTTTAATAAGCGGGGGCGGCCCGCCCCGGGCGGCACTCTTAGGGGGCAGCAAAAGGGTTGTTCAGGGGGCGGCAAAATATCAGGGAACTTTTTGTTTTGCTCTCCGACATTCTCCTGAGACCTTTTTTTTTGCTCGCTGACGTTCTCCGGAGACCTTTTTATTTTGTTTTGCTCGCCGACGTTCTCTGGAGATCTTTTTTTTTTGCTCGCTTAGATTCTCTGAAGACCTTTTTTTACTTGCACACCGAGATTGTCACAAAGGCACCTTTAAGGGGGTGGCACAGTTTTGTCGCCCGGGCGGCAGAAACCCACGCTACGCCACTGATCAACGCACACAACCATTCCTCTTCTAAGCCACACGTCGTCTGGTCGGCCCATGCTTGAGTGATAAGACCATCTCATAAAATCTAACTATGAAAACTAATATTTCGAAAAGTAATTACATCACGAATGAACAGTAATATGAACAGTATATTGACAGTACTATGAACAGTAATATTTAAATTGCTGCTATAGATACGGGAACTTAATCTATCAAAGCCTGACATTCATTTAACCGGTAAAAGCTGATACGGCGTGGATTAAATTCACTGTACATTCCTCCCTACGCTGAGCCACAGACAGTATATCATTATCCCCGCGGTTACCATTCGCTTTTGTTTTCAAAGAGACGTGTTATTAGCTATCGGTGTGGAATTAATGTTTTCAGAAGGTAAGAATGAATAAGTTTAGGCTATTTTACCCTTCTTGGAACTTATCCTTTGCAATAATACTACAAGTTTCATAGTGGTATACATATATTATTTACAAAACGAAACGATAAAAATGCTGTTAAAAAAACTGCGTAATAAAACAGCTGCATGAGTAAATACAATTATATAGATCAAGCAAGAGCAATTAAAAGTAGCATAGGTTTTTTAAATAAATAAAAAAAAGTAAAAAAAGTAACATCACGCCTGTAATCCCCGAAGAGGTAGGCAGAGGAATGTAGAACACTCCCACGATTCACCGGTTACTGTTTTACGTCCCACTATGGAATAGGTGGCGAGCCTATTGCCATATACTGGGCACATATCCAGACTCCGAGCTACTACTGGAAAATCTAAATTAGAAAATTTAGTAGTGCCCGACCCAGGAATCGAACCCAGGACGTCCCGTTCGGCAGTCGCGCTTGCAACCAACACGACCAACGAGGCGAACGTATAACGTATTAACAATTTATGTGCCTACATGTATCAAAATATAACTCCAATAGCGAAAGGGATATACGGGAATACGGTATAGCGCAGATCACCAAACACATACATTAAAAAAAATTGGATATCCTTTCGTTATTCTGTCTTTTGCTATGTAGGTATGTATATGCTTGTAATTGGCATTGTATCTATAAATATACATATGTATATACACAGCATGCTCCCTCGCTCTTTGACAGAAGTTATTTGATTGTTTTCATGGGGGACTGCGAAAACATTAATTGCTCTGAAAGTACAAATCCAATTAAATTTCCTTTATAAATCATTTTTAATGTTTTAAACTCCCAAATATTTCCAGAAACAATAATAATTTAGAATAAAAAACTATAGTCGTAAATTTCAAAAAATATGTTACATATTTCGGTTAAAACATTAAAAATTATTATCATCATCATTTAAAACTTCCCGTGACACGTAAACGTCCCGGGGCGTTGGAGAAGGTTTTTAAATACCACTGACAAATGACAACTGACGCTTTTAATTTTAACGACTTGTTACTAGTTACGGTCATTAAAATTTTATAGCTGATAAAAAGCCAACTTTCGTGCGAGAAGCGGAACGGTCGGGGCTATTTTATGTTGAATTATTTCTTGGAATTTTAATTAAAATATTTTAACGCATTTTATATGTTCACCTACGGTATAGTTTAACAGCGTGTATTGTACATAATTAAAATATTTGTATTATAATTATCTTCATATTTTATACAACATAACAGTACAATAACCGACCCTAAAAATTTCTATTCCGTGATTGTAGAACAGTAACATAACGTAACATGACACCTGTAATCCCCTAAGGGGTAGGCAGAAGAGTGTAGTAGGTACACTCCTACGTTTCACCAGATAAAACAGTAAAATATTTATATTTTATCCAAAGTTACACTTCAATTAATTTGGTTACGAGATTTTTTGTAATGGGAAAACCAATAAAGAACGTTACATCACGCCTGTAATCCCTGAAGGGTTAGGCGTTGGAGTGTAGTACACTCCCACACGTTGCCAGTTACTTTCGCGTCCCACCATGGAATGGGTAATGAGTCTATTGACGTATACTGGGTACATATCCAGACTCCGAGACTTTCTAGAAAGTCAAAGTTAGAAAAATCCAATAGTGGCCGAGCCGGCATTTGAGGTCATAGAGGTCATAGAGCCGGCATAGAGGTCCTGGGTACCTCTAAATCGGCAGTCGCGCTTCACGCGGCAACACGTGCAACGAGGCAGTCAATCAATAAAGACATTTACAAATGTCTAATTACGAGTACAATTGTTTGCACAATATAATATATGAATAACATATAACAAGTATATAAAGATAATACTTACATCATATCAACATATAGTTACTGCGATATTTATAATTCAATATTTGTAATCAATGTTTATAATGAGAACGCTGTCAATGCAGTTTTTGGCAAAGTGCAACGTTAAATACTTCGGTGTTTTGGATTTATTTATTTATTAAGCGATTTAGTCGCCCTAACAGTGAGCAACGCACGAGAGAATAAACAAATTCACTTCAGATAGCAAGGACATCCTCTTAATTATGACCTTGCTTGTTTGTTTTGTCAAATTTCAACGAATCCGATTTATTTTTACCTGCGATTGCAATACGATTGCACACGTCCGCGGAGGTAATATTTATCAAAGCAGCGTGTGCCAACAATAATTTGTTATTCGAATTAAAATATTTTTTTTTGCGCAATCGGTCCGTCATTAGAACACAAAATAAAATAATCTGTTGACTGTGGAGATGAAAACAAGCGGCGTGTATAATTAACTGTACCGATTTAGTGGCGTCTATTCTCGGGTCATTCATGAACCCACAAATATCACGCGCAGTTGACACAAAAGTACTGCTACGGATCTATTTGCGTCTTAGCCCACACTTTATCGCGCGCTGTTTGTTTTTCACGTCCGTTTTCAATTTGTTCGCCTGTTATAGATTCAAACAATGGTCGGTTTGCCATTGGGAATTCGACACAAAATCAACCCATCCAATTTTAATAATCTGAAGAAACTCACAAGTAAACAAAGTGATATTTAAACATATATTTCAGAGAAAACTAAAAATATTTTTACTTACTAGAATTTGTCTCTCGAGAAATAGAAATGTTGTGAAACTGTTTATGTTAATGTAATTAAATAATTTTATCTAACAGAATTATATTGTAGAAAACAATGAATATTATTCTATAACTTATTTCCATAGAGTAGTTTCTTATAAAAGTCCATCTCCATTAGCATATTGTATAAGCTAAGTTCAGCGCCGAGGTATTAGAATATCGAGTGCTGTAAACTGAGCTGCTATTAGCATACCAAAGACCATCGTTAATACTTGAAAGTGACAAAAAACAGATTGCCTCCTTATGAATCAGCTTGCACATTTACATAGTAATAATAGTTGCTTTTTTAAAACGTAACCGTTGCGGCATCCGCATTCACTTCCAAAAAGTGGCGCCAAAACTGACGGAGCGACGGGCATCCGATAATAATTATTTATAAAGATAAGATATACAACGCGTTCAGCGCGAGTCAATGTCCGCACATTGCTGCCCACAAAAATCATTATTCAGTTACATTTGCATTTTTACTTCTGATCGCCAATAACGCGAGAACTACGGGTACCTACACACAGATAATAAGCCACGTTCATTGTATTTGAACATTCTCTTTATAACGTATCCAAGCTTAGGGATTGTATCGTAGGAATGAAAGCTATATTGATTGTAGATACCTACATTCAATATTCAAACCAAAGCATTTTACAATATCAACGATACCTAACTTTACAAAACCTAAATAGGACACAAAATTCTATAAGTCTCCAAGTATTTTATTTTTATCGATTTTTTTCGTCTTATATAATTTATTTATAGTAATAAATAATTATTTCCTCCGGATAAAAATCTCTTCATAAATATATATTTTTTTTATATCTTGCAAGTCTACTGAATAATATAAATGCAGATAATGTAATTTTAACAAGCAACGAACTTTGTAAATTCCTGCTTTTTTAAATAAAAGACTGATGTGATGTGATTCCAAAAATGATCTAATAGTTATCTAAGTTAATTATAACGTAACGTGATCATATGATCAACTTCACGTTACGTTATGATTAAAGTAGGTAACAATGAATGGTTGCGCTAATTCGATTTTTGAATTGACACGTTTGAAACGGAGAAGGAAAAGAAACGTACAGGACGGTTGTAAGCCGAGGTAGGTAGGTAGCTAACGTTTGGTTGTCCATGTACGGTTGTGGTCGAGCCGGTCGGCGGTCGGTCGGTCGGCTTGAAAAATAGTGTCTGCCGGACGTCTAGCGCGCTTCGTGAGTGTGACTCACCACTGACTGGATTCCGACCGAATACGGCCCCGAGTCGCCAGCTCCAACACATGCATCTGCTTTTAATACTCGTCTGAAATATCTGTGGGAACCATGTTTTTATTACCGTCCGTGTTTGAACTAACATATGTACGTAAGAACGGATAGATTTTATATACTTATAAACATAAGTAATGACCACGCTTGATTTCATATTTAATAAAAAATGAAACTTTAAATATAATAAAAAATGTGATTCTGATAAAAAATAAAAATTAAGTTTGTATTTGACAGCTAGTCACCATGAATGATTTTAATAATCCCACATGAATAACGTAGCGTCCTGTGTCGTTAGCAATTTTTAAGTTTCAAGAAGTCGTTACAACAATTGTCAATTCCATACGATACTTAAAACGATTTATGGGACAATGTACAAAAAATGTGTTTTGCGGCGGACCGTCCACACATGTTTGCGTTCGCTCGGGATTAAATACGCAAATAAAGCAATTTGCGTTGCAAATCGCGGCGTATATCGCGTGCGATTAGCTAATGCGCGTATTAAAAATATTAAAACATCGCTCGCATGCGCCCGCTGCCCGTCTCACACGTAAGGCTACTCTGTAATCTGAACTGTAATGAATGCAGCCATGAAAAGTCACGAAGTACAACTTTCTTTTTTTGTAACATATTTCTGAAAAAAGAAATATCCAGCACTTTGAACGTACCGCAACTTTGCTTATATATAACAAGCTAACGTATTTTTTATAAAACGAATAATTATTAAAACGGATTATTATTCCTTAGATATGTATAGCTATTGATTTATAAACAATCTTCGCTATGGTTCAAATTAAAACAATACGTAGTTACCATTGGGGGTATATTTATCTATTACTAGTCTCAAATAGACCGTAATCACTTCGGAGTCAGTAGCCTGTATCTTGTAATCGTTTTATACAAGATAGCCTACAACCCCATTTGCGAGTCTTTTGCTTAAGAGATGGTAAATAGGTGGTTATTTATACCATTTTCGAGTCGCTATAATTACGCGACATAATTTTAAAATGTATGCCAACATCCGGTAGCAGGACAAGTACAAGATAAGTCTCACCTTAACATGCTAGAATAGCGATTCTGAACCTTTTGGTGTCGGGGGATGAATTCATTAAATCTCTGTCACTGGAAAGACCACCAATGATACAAAATTACAAATTTAACTTCTAAAAGAAACACATTTGAAATCAGTTGTTTCAAATTTGTTGACGGTTTCGCTAATCATTTCAGATACAGTGGTTCTTAACCAGTATTCCGCAGACCACTGGTTGAGAACCGCTGTCTTAGAGCAATAGTGGGATACCTACTAGTTTTTAATAATATATGTTAAGGCTACATTCGTTGATAAATTAGGTGTTATAAAGTTGTTCCAAACAAATCTAATAAATGACGATAGAACTATTATTATAACGGCCATAAATTAATAGATATTTTTTGCCAATTTAGCGCGTCAGTATTTTACCTGATACATCTGTGCATCCCTCTACCAATACATTGTATTTAATACATTTCAAATTTGACAAATTAAATTGGTTTAGTTTTATAATCGCGGCAATTAAATGTATACGCATTCGTATACGTTTAATTCCATCAAACTTTTTTCTTAATTCTTAAATATAATAGCGATAATTGACTAACATGGACAGCAGATGAAGTAGCACGCATAGTAAATGCGTATAGCTCGGAGATATTAACTATGTAGGTACCTCGCTATGGTGACGCAATAGTGAGGTGTCCGAGCGCCTTAGACATTCCTCACAAGTGCCAAGTTGATTTCTGCATGTTGTACACGACTAGACTTTTTGTATAAAACACATTTCGTTTGACGTCGCAACAGCACTCGTTCTTCTGTATTTATTGCCTTACATTTGTCTTCCGTGAATGGCATCTGCCGTTCAGCAAAACGAAATAATTACGTCTAGACAACACATTGTATGCACGCACATTAGTGATGGGCGTTAGCACCATCAATCAATATAAACGATTTTTATTACAGCTGGCACAAGCTAAGAATATTTCCTTCATTTTCCTGTGCTATAATTTTTGTACCATGTAAGATTATTATTTCAGAATGTAATAATAATATCATCATTATTATCAGTCTATCCACTGCTGGACCTATGTCCAGGCCTATGCCTCCCCCCAGGGGCTTAAGCCCATAATCCCCATGCTGGGCATGCAGGTCGGAGATTCCAGAGCACAGCTTTTCACACACCCACGCTGCTGCTCATAGACGGCCCGGTCATTTAGCTGTGCCTAGACAACACAGGCTATACTAAGATTTGCCAGCGACGATTTTCCGGCATGATGTATTCCGGCATGGTATCGGGGAATGTCATCTTACTCGGCACCGACACGGATAATAATATACATATAAATAAGAAGCAGGTCATGTCTGTAAGGTTAAAGATATGTGACACTCGATGCCTACGTCAAGCCCACCCTGTAAGAGACCCGGCGTGATAATAATAATAATATCTTTGGACATCTCCACACACAGCTATCTGATCCCTAAGTAAGCATCAACAGAGCTTGTGGTATGGTAACCAGACGGCTGATAAATTACATACATACATATAAATATATACTTAAATAGATATTTTTCTTTTTTTTTATATAAAATATTAATATGAAATAGGTACTTATTGATGTTAATAAATGTATAGAGCATAAGTAACTGTATAGATGTCCGTATGTTGCCTGCGGCTTGTCAAGCAGATTAACACAATTCAGTGTATTGTGCACAATATGTATATTTAAATTGCAGTACTAGTTGGAAGAAGCAGCCATACACCCGGGGTTCTTATACTGCAATAGCTGTTGGAGCTAGCCAGAGTGATATTGAGAGTATTGCACAACCCCTGTTTCGAAATGTTCATGATAAAAAGGTATGTAGTAAGCAAGATATGATTTTGAGCAGTCAATTAATTGAGGTACTTCACATAAAAGATGTAATAGTGGTCATTTTCACCTAAAAGTTAGTATGTACAGCCAGAAATGTGAAGTTTATTTTTAAATAATCGCACTACAAAATAATGTGTTAAGTAAATCCATTAATGATACTACTTAATGAAGTAATCTGATCTAATCCTAAACTTAAAGTAGTCCTAATAATGTAGGCTCTTCTGGATGTGTGGATGTGCTGGTACTCTTGTAAGTAAATGCTATTATATTGGTTCTTAAATCCATGCTAATATTGTGCCCTTTCTGGTTTCCAGCCTGTCTTGCTCTTCGCTGGCGAGCACACACACAGTAGCTTTTACTCGACAGTTCATGGAGCTTTTTTGTCTGGGCAATCAGCTGCACGACGCTTGCTGGCTCCTGATATTACACCAGAAAACTTTATAGAATGTCCAGGGTCTGCTGACCTTAGCTCCTGGATTCAAGGAATTCAATTAGAGGGGTAAATCAAGTAATGGGTTGTGTACATTATTGTAACTGTCTGACATGTTAACATGACAATGATTATTGATTGTATTGTATTGTATTTAAAATGCAACACAGAATTCATTGTGTATTTTAGTGCTAGAGCTATCAAAAGCACACCAAACTCTTACTAGATATTCGTTCTTAAGATTAGTTTATGCTAAATATTTATGAGTACCTTTAATTTTTTACTATAATCTTCACTTTTTGGCTAATTTTAAACAATGAAAATGAAATCTTAAAAATCGTTCCCGACATTATTAAAGCTCATTACATAATGAAATAATTGCATATACATGAAATTGCTATGGCTGGTCACCAAAAATGATTATCCATTTTGCCTAGTTTTTAAGGTTTAACATTCACATAGAGCTGCCCTTTGAGTAATTACTGATAACTCTGATATGCTTTAATTGCAGCAGTGAGACCTTAATGTTTAATTATAACGTAAATTAATAGTGTAACGTCTGTGATCATATCTTAGTGATTGGTTATTGATGTTCATTAGTTAGCAGTAAAATTCGCAATACTTTATAATCATTTGAAAAATAGAGATATAGATTCACTGATAGCCTATTATGTTAACAGTAACTTCCAAATCTTTTTTGTTTTTCACATAAACCAACGTTTGATGAATTATATCTTTATGTTAATATTTTGTACAAAATGTATGCATACTATTATAGATTTATATATGAATATATAAAATTAGGATGTGTTACCACATTAGGTTGTTCTACACAAAAATGCATTTTTAGAATAGGATTACTAGATTAGTGCTAGTTGTTATGCAATAGCTTCTATGACTTTATATTACACTATTGCAAGAATTTTCTACAAATATTATGCAAAGACAGTATTACATACAATTTAGGAAAGTTGCCTGTCACTTTTCTTTGCCTTATCGGCTGTTAACAAAGTGACTCTAACAGGAGAGTATAATATTTCAGCAATTATTCAATACAAAATAAATGTTGGATGGGTGGTACAAAAACTGGATATCAAGTTTTTGAGGGTAGTTGAAGTAGTTCTATCAATGTATTTCCAAACATACTTCATTATATTTGCTCTACAAATTACTGGACAAGAAAAAGAAAGTTTCTTTTATTATTTGACCATCAAAGGTTTCCAATAAATTTTATGTAGGTTTAGAATCAATTATTTTAGGTATTCTTTAACGGCTACTGAGCAGCTACTAGAAAGTGACATATTTTTTTATACAAGTATTTGAAGAATTTAAATATTAATTCTAGAGGACATTCTATTACTTTGCTTTATATTGCATGCAGGTATGTAGCTAAGCTTACCCTGTTCGGTAAGATTTTGTATTTGTTGGGTACTTATGAAATACTTGGAATAAGCACTACTTTGTGTTTAATTTTCATATGAGTGAAAAAAGCATTGTTGTGCTTGATTGTAGGATGGTAATATTTCATAAATTACTTTCCTTAGAATTTTCTAGTCAGTGCAAGTTTGTAATGCTTAAATAAACTATAAAATAATCCTGTTTTTTTTAAAATTCAAAACGACTATGAAATTAGCGTGATTGCTTATTTGACATAACGTTCTCCTAACGCAATTGCAGAAATCGATAAAATTAAAAATTACGTTAAAAAACAACCGACTTTAAAAGAAACTAAAAAGAAAAAATATTTAAACATTGAATATTAATTATATACTACCTATTATTTATATGTGCTATTTACTAATA
>DWDV01000493.1:0-16459 GCA_018245615.1 Mimoniades ocyalus | reverse complement strand
AGCGGTCTGTCTATCATCATCATCAGCATATTTCCGTCCACTGCTGGACATAGGCCTCTCCAATAGCACGCCACTGAGTTCGATCTTCAACTCTTTGCATCCAACCGCTACCAGCCACTTTGTGTATATCGTCACTCCACCTAGCCGAAGGGCATCCTACGCTACGTTTGCCAAGGCATGGTGTCAACTCCAAAACACCTCTACTCCATCGGTTGTCGGTCTTGGAACCGTTATGACAAGTCCACTGCCAGTTTAGCTTGCTAATTCGTTGGGCTATGTCAATAACCTTGGTTCTCTGTTGGATCACCTCGTTTCTGATTCGATCCTTCAGAGAGACGCCGAACATAACTTTCCCCATAGGACGTACTCATTGAAGAATTTTGTCTTCAGGATTTGCGGTATTTGTGACGAAAAAACTTGACTAAGTTTCCTACATGCTGCCCAGCCAAGCTGTCTATGCAGTTTTAAAACAATTTACAAATAATTTTGTGTTCCATAGGGTGAAGGAATTGTTCCAACGGTATCCTTGAATACTTGTTATAAAATTAGAATTTCGAGAACAGAACTGTATTCAAATTTCGGTCAGGGGGTACTTATGTCGAATTATTAAAAACGTAAAAGAGAATTAGTCTGCGGAGCAGATGCCTGTGCCGTAAACAGGTCTCAGAGTATCATTGGTCTATAAGCTTATAAAAAAACTATGTTTTTTTAAATGTACCTAAAAATTCAGTAGAAATACATGAGTGTTAGGAAATTTTGACCAAAATCCGAGCAGATAAAAACAGAACGCGGGCAGAGCTGTAGCTGACATTTTCAAAACGAAGTCGAGGTATTTAGTTAAAAATATTTAACTAGTTCTCAACAAGTTACGATTAGCAACGTGGAAATTTTTGCAGAGAAACAATTCATCTCCAGGAACAGCTTAATTCCAAGCCTGGAAAATTTTACTACAATTTATTTTCTGAGTTTATTACAGTTCAATGGTAATGAAACTTTTCTCATTTCCAAGATTGTTGCAATAAAAAACATTCATAGTATACTGTTGTCTGTACATTTCGTTTCCTTGTATGATTACGTGCGTCAAATCACGCCTGTATTTTTCCGAAGACGCAGGCAGAGCAGTATAGTACACAGTTACATTTTACGTCCCACAATGACATATGAGGTAAGCCCCTCGCCTTACACCTGTCATAAATCCAGAGTCCTCGCTGCCACTAGAAATTTCAAGTATTAAAACATTAATACTCGACCCGGCAATCGCAC
Source organism: Mimoniades ocyalus (assembly GCA_018245615.1). NCBI lineage: Eukaryota > Metazoa > Arthropoda > Insecta > Lepidoptera > Hesperiidae > Mimoniades > Mimoniades ocyalus. The sequence continues at coordinate 15,196 of DWDV01000493.1, read as the reverse complement.
TTAGGATTTCTCGGCACACTTCTTAGCAGTAGCACTTGCACACTTTACCAATGAGACAGTCGATTTCATGCGATGAAGTCAATATAACAGACAAACAAACAAAACAAACAAACAGACAAACAAAAGTAAAATTACATAGGGCTTCGTGACAGCATATTGATTGTTGGTAACGTCAAATTACATAAAACGTATACAGATAAAGCATATTCATCATAATCTGTATCAATGACCTGCGTTTAGGTTTATCTGCATTGGCTACAGCTTTTTGTGGTTCGAAAGGTTCTAATAAAATTTGAGAAACATCGTTTATATTCAATATATCCCAATACCTCTGGTTGCCTGCTGTTTGGTTTCTCTCTGCAACAAAATGTATTATTAAATATAGGTACATGACACAATACACGATGAAACATCAAGTTTCAGGGTTGTCACAATGAAAGACAGTTACGTGTCCATCCCTGATATAGGTATAAGTTGTAGACGAGGCATTATTCTATGTACTTCGCTGATTCTTTCTTATTTATAGCAGCCATTTATTGTACGTGATTAAGGAAGTAAATGTTAGCGCAATTAAGCGCGTTAGAGAATTTGTCTTGGACATGGTTAGGTTCCGTTGTGGCGCTATTGCAAGCGAGTTTTGTTAGTTAAATTATGTATCGGCTTCATTCAAGTATGCTTTTAAGTCACCTAAGTGCTTTTTATGAGCTTCCACTTCGCAGCAAGTTTGCGGCGGAGGATTTTTTTAACAGTCAGAAAATGAATTTGACTAAAATGAAGCGTGCTTTACAATACTATGTAAAGTTATTTACGCAGTATTACTAACGAATGTGTTAATAGTGAATGTGTACTGAGAAAATTATAAGAGAGAAAAAAGGGCTTCCATTTAATTAAAGAAAATGATTTGATGACGGATCCGGGTATCGAATCAAGCACCTCTTGATAAGACTCGATCGACATAGCAATCACAATTTATTTTATTCTCAACTATAATAAATGAAGACTTCTTGTATTAATAAAATAATACTTCCCGCTTTGTTACAGTCCACGCCCTTACTGATCCTTAATGGGTGTTTACATAGCGCCGTACCATTCGATAAAATGGATTATATCCCACTCAATTTTCATCTCTTTCGCTTGTCTACTTTCGTCCCTCTCTTCCTTGAGATTGTTAATTTCATTGTTTTACTTCTTAGCTGACTTTACTCGAAATTATAGCACATCTTGTCTTTATAATCTATAAAAGGCAATCCGTTCTGAAATACGAGAGTAAGGGGTACGTAATTTCGCTAATACTCGTAACGTACTTGTTTGTTGATAAATATATGCACATAGACAATAGGAACATAGGGATATGAGTTGTAGTTCAGCACAACTTTTACAGGCATTGCGACGTTCAACTTTACAGAAGAACAATAGAAGTTCCCCCATGTGACGACATAATATGTATAGGTTTCCTTGGGCCTTGTGCAGGTACTAACGTACATATAACAAAACGTAATATCACGCCTGTAATCCCCGAAGTGGTAGGCAAATGAGTGTACTGTACTCCCACGTCTCTCTAGTTACTTTTACGTCCTACCATGGAATAGGTGTTGAGTTTATTGCCATACATCGGCCACCAATGCAGACTCCCTACATTAATATACAAGTTACAACAGGAATAATAGAATATTCTCTTTTGTACTAGTACCCACACACGCGTACACACACACTAACACAACAATATACTAACACACAACATGCAGGCACGCAACACACAAGATCACACAGGCATAGACATTCGCTTGCATGACAATGCACATGTGAGCAAGAATATCACTGTGCAAGAATATCAAGAATAATATAATTGTGATATGGGAGAGCGAAGCCTCCTGACACAGGCATTACAAAAATACCTACTAGTATGGCCCCAGACACAGATGATAGTTATGTAAATATTGTTAATAGACGGAAGAATATTAATGTACTTAGTTTTATGTAGGTATAACTACATGTTCTGAAATAAATATTTTTGATATTTTGATTTTGACGTATTTTTATATGACTTAATATATAAGAAGTCCATGTTTTATTATGAGTACACAATAAGTTTAATGGACTTATTCTGAAACGTTTGCATATTACGAGTATCATAAAATTATTTTATATCAAATGAAATGGCACTTACTCCGTAGAGTAGCTGTAGCGGCTAAATGTTGTTGTCTTTACAGTTCGAGGCTACCATGTTCCCGTAGCTGGTGAAGTTAAATAAATTTCATCCATAAATATAAACTAGGACTCGTGAGATAAGGTTTACTGCTTCCATCTATTCAACACAATTATTACCTTCAATTTAGTTTTAACTCTTTCTTTATAGTAAATAATCAACGTTGTAATAGGTGTTCTTCGTAGTCGTCACACTCTTGGCGGAGGTAGTTTCTGTCATCGACGCCATCTTGGTACATTCATGAATTAGGCCGTCTAGTACAGCCTTCACTTGATCTACAAATTAATAGGTGAACAATTACTATAATTTAATTTTGACCTGTTTAAACCCTTATTGTCTGTGCCGATCGCTTAAAATATCATATTAAATTATTTTTTTGAATATTCCGTTTAAATTACAACGACTGTTCCGACGGTCGTGTTGGGTGCAAGTGTGACTGCCGATCAAGAAGTCCTGGGTTCAAATATCGGGTCGGGCACTATGGGATTTCTCTAATTTAGATTTTTTAGTAGTGCCTCGGATTTTGGAGATGTGCCTGGTGCAATAGGCTCACCACTTATTCCATAGTGGGATGTAAACGTAACTGGTGAAACGTGAAAGCCTACTACACTCCTCTGTCTTACTTTTCGGGGATTACAAGTGCAATGTTACGATGTAAGGTTATTTAAGTATCCTTTCGAGGCAAGCATTTTTTCAGACTCGGTTGATAGTTGAACACGTCGCGATAAAACAATCGTGACTTGATAAAACCGTGATAATAATGGTAGCCCAGAAAACGAGACAAGAAATAAGCAATCCCAAAAACGACAATTTAAACAAAGGAACAGATATTGAGGTTGGAAGCAATAATATGTAGATTGTAGGACAAAATTTAAATAGAGAAGTATGGTCTATCTCTACTCCGGTTTCGCAAACGTAAACAAATTCAATATGCATTTATTCGGAACTGTGGCTTGGTTCATTTGAATAACTTTAGAGGATTTGGTCTCGTCTACTTTTTGCACTTCACCGATAAACTTACTTCCAGGACTTGCTGGCTTTATAGAATACTGGAAAGTTATAATAATTGCTTATTCCACTTGCAGTTTTGTTTCAAATTGGATGAGCTCTTAGTTAAAAGTTGCGGCAAGCGAATATTTCTAGAATTGTTTTAATAATATTCCAGGAATAGAATGCGGTTTGACGTTATCCTTTGATCTTAAAAAAGATTGTTGGATGCCGTGGATATATTCCACCCCTCTCCTAGGTACATTTATTAAGGAACACGACTTATTTATAGATTCCATTGAAAACAACCAGTAGGTAATCAAAATGTGTACAGCTGCTGAAGTAAATCTATTGTCGCAAATATCAATGATATAAAATAAAATAAATAAATAAGAGGGTAAATGAATTTCAATGACAACAATGACAAAGCAGTGGCTAAAAATTTTATGAAATTTCTTAAAACTTATATATGTAGATACAGAAAAACGTTATTCACTGTTGTCATAACTTACAATAATTCAGTAACATTTGTGTACGGGTTACTTGGAATTCGTTGGAATGCCTTGTCTTCTCGAAGTACTTCACAATCAATAGCACAGAACAAGAGTACTTTATCGCAATATGACTATTTATGAACTCGAGTACTTGAACAGTTTATTTTATCGCAAGTAAATTTTATATCAAAGTTACCAGCAACTTTTAAACCAGTGGCCACTAGTTTTCTATTTAAAAATAAATTTACTTCTGGGTTGCATTTTCTGTGCTTTTGATAAAAGTAACATCACGCCTGTAATCCGCGAAGAGGTAGCCAGAGGAATGTAGAACACTCCCACGTTTCACCTGTTACTTTTACGTCCCACTATGGAATAGGTGGTGAGCCTATTGCCATACACCGGGCACATATCCAGTCTCTGAGCCACTACTAGAAAATCTAAATTAGAAAATTTAGTAGTGCCCGACCCGGGAATCGCACCCAGGACCTCCCATTCGGCAGTCGCACTTGCAACTAACACGACCAACGAGGCAGTTTAACGAGGATATTATTATGTACATTTGATAAAAGCGGAACCACTGGAAAACGCTTCCGGAAGGCGCAAAATGTCCTTTCCTAGTCGGCACTCGGAACCGCAGTCCCATATTTATCTTTACATAACGCCTAGCCTTAGTACTCACTTAGCGTGATGTAATAAATTAATATCACTCTTTAGTCTCTATTTAGACAATACAAATATCAGAACCTGACAACATCTTTTGTCCTACGTAGTGACGTCAAGTCTGTAAGTTTAGAGATATTGCGAATTCGGGTTTCTCTGCCTACAACGCAAGATATCAGGCACTTAGTGGCGTTTTAGTAGTATCTAGATGCTTACAAGTGTACTACCGAAAGAAAAATAACGGAAACTTTTCTTCAAAGTATTACTATATGAATTGATTAACGTCCTAGCAACTTTCCCTTGAGAATAACTATGTACCTATTTAAAGTATAAAAGTAACGCATTTTTACATCATACACGAAATATACGTCGAGATTATAAAAAGAAACACAATGCGATACAAAGTTTCCCTCCCTAATAAAATATTAGACTTGCGACATCAGTAGACTAATTACCAATTAATTGCTCAAGCGACAGCTTGATAAAAAGCACTTTGGCCGGTAATTTGTCAACTCGGAACTATTCATGAGCCCATCAGCTTACACCGACAAAATACCTTCGTATAAAGTTAAGTCTTCTACTCGAAGCTTCTTCAACAACGTCTATTACTTAGCCAATTTATTGAGGCACTTCGCGAGTTCCCTTAATCTACCCCTTTCATATGCCAGGGAGAATATGGGTTGCCTCGCGGAGAGGGGAATGGTAGCTCAATATACATTTGTAGTTTCATTATCCGAAAAGATTGATGAAATTGTCGCATGACTAAAGTACCTACCTACTCAAAAACATTATATTAACTCCAAAATATATTTTTCGAAATCGTGTTGAGACGGAAATCGTGTTGAGATCTGATAAGCAGAGGTTCGGGCGATAATATACACGATATACGGGTTTTTAACCTTCCATTTGAACAAATATTAATCAACAATGTGATTGTCACGGCACCGTTACATTGCATGGCACTAAAATATTATGTATATTTTACTCGTAGATTTATGGTTGAACGTAATTTCGAATCACTATCGTCATATCGTCACAATTAATAGTATCATGGCATTATTCAAAATGGCTGCACGCAATACATTTCAGTTTGAAAATATTATTACCAATAGCGGCACACGATATTTTTCGTAATCGTCAAAATTTGATTTAATTTTGGATATATCGTGAACAATACGAAACTTTTAGAGCGTGAGAATAAATTTGTGTTGTGAAAAATATTTGTTACTGAGAACTTTTTAGAACTGGGCGCCGCCATTTTGTAGCAATAAGTCATATTCGCGCCGCATTAAAACAACCATATTTTTCATCATATTACTTAAGTACCTACACATCTACCTAATTCTGTTTCATAATCCTATACTTCTTTATTCTCATTAAGGTTATTAATTTTGGTGAGCAGGCGTTTTGTCCCAAAAAGTTGATCAATGTTTATAAATTTTTGGGCTAATGAGAGTTCTTGACTTTATTGTGTAACTGTGCGAGAGTATTTGAAACTTCTGAACTTCCACCAAGTAAATCACTCTGAAATTCACACCGTCATTTCTCTATTGAGAATACGCTACGAGTTTGAAATTTTTGGTATTTTAATTTAATTAAACGTTAAATTATCAAGTTCAACAATTAATTACCGTTGAATTTTTTTACTTTGTTCACAAAAAGTAACTTTTACACTCTACCCAGTTCCTCGTACCTTACGGCGTATTATTATTATCGTATGGCGCAGTGTACAATCTTTATTAATGTCCAGTTAATGAAAAACGTTACATCACGCCCTTGATTCCCTAAGAGGTAGGCTGACGAATGTAGTACACTCCTACGTTTTATCAGTTACGTTTACGTCCCGGGCACAAATCTAAACTCCAAGCCAGTCATGAATTTTTCCTTAAAAAAATTAAATTTAGAAAAATTCAATATCACACAACCCGGGATTTAAACCCAGGACCTCTCGATTCGCAGTCGCGCTTGCAATCACTCGACTAAAGAAGTAGTCCAGGGAATAAATGTTTTTAATAAATAGTATTAATAAATGATTTTAGCCTAGTTACTTCAGAATCCGGTCTTCCATTCCGAGGGACCTGGATTTAATTCCTGGCGGGCATCTGTTTAGTAAAAGCATGTGTTTTAAGATTAAATATCACTGCTAAAACAGAGTAGGTAAACATCTCATCTTAGAGTTCATAACAAATAATGTTTTCTAAGATGTGTGAAGCCTGCCAACCTGCGCTTAGCCAGCGTGCGGAGCTATATCCTTAACCCTTTCCATTCTAAAAAAAGATCTTTGTCCAACAGTGGGAGGATAAAAGAATTGATTATGACCATCACGCTTTTTAGGATAAACTTGCTTTCATTTACAGAAATAATTGTTTGTCAGGGCGGTGACATATTATATCTGTCCAACGCTCCACAGTACGTGCGTAATACGTTTTCATTCTAATAGAGGCCGGATAGAGTGATCCGTTCGAAGAGGTCTGGTGTAAATTGTTTGTATTGATATCATGACCACCCAGTCCTCTTGCGGAGACTAATGGCGAGCCGCCTGCAAAGTGTACAAAACATAATGATTTAATGTGGAGATACGCTTTTAAATAAATTATTTAATATGAACTCAATAATATTTCGTCGAAAACGGAGCTTCCAAAACAATAATTTCATAAATGACCGTGCATAAAGAAATATCAATTTATTCGTTCATACATTTTTACTTAAACTTTTTTTTTTTATGTCACTGAATAAATTGTTATACATATCTACTTATTAACACGAGAAATGAACTCCTACATATACATATATGCGTTTATAATAAAAACGTAAATTATTTCTATGGAGAACAAAAATATAAATTAACTATGTCACTAAATTAAAATAGTAGATCGTAATGCCTACAAATATTGTCAAAATAACGAAACACAGTAAAAGTAAAAGAAAGCAAAAACACGTCAAAACTTTTATTCTCTAGACAATCCGGCAAACTAAGCTGTTGTTACCGACTAAATAAATTGCTGGATTTTTTAAAGGCTTTGCGCGTTACTGTGATCAATGGGGAAGCTTTGCAGGTTGTAATGGGGGATTTTCTTTGTCTCGCTCCATCGCCTACCATTCGGATACGGCTGTCCTCCACTTTCCGTCTCGAAGCTATTTCCCAAGTAGCTCAGGGATACGGGTGTCAATACTCGTTAGGGACGGTTTGGTTGCTATAAATTTGTTACCGGCGCTGCTAATTTGATTGATACGCTGACATTATGACCCTAAGTAAGACGACAAGGAGAAAAAGGGCGGCTGAGTGGGTGAGAAGGTCACAATTAAATGTCGAGCTCAGCAACGATATTGTTGTGTGAACTTTTTACTTTTAAACAGTAACAAAATTTAGGTACATAAATACATTTTTATTACTAGACTAATGGCTTCATTGGTCGAGTGGCTGCTAGCGTGGCTGTTAGCGTGGCTGTTAGCGTGGCTGCTGATATAGACGTCCTGAGTTTAATCTCGGGTCGGGTGCTATTGGATATTTTAACTTGTTATTTCAAGTACAATTCTACAATTGGATGTACACATACGCAACTGGTGAACGATGGCAGTGTACTATACTTATTATTAGAAAGAAACCTTTACCTCATTTTAGAATTGCTTAACCGTTACATGGCTTGTACATCTTAATATATCTTTTTATAGAATGGATGAGGCCAAAGTGCCAACCCGCCTACTGATGAGAGAGCCTGATGGCCGTACAAGTAGAGGCAGACCGACGCTTCGTTGGTTGGATGGCAGTGAACAAGATTTGACGAACATGGGTGTTGGAGGTTGGAAAGAAACAACCAGCAACCGATCGATCTAGAGAGAGCTACTTGACTAGGCTAAGGCCTAACCGCGGCTGTAACGCATTAGATGATGACTCTATATAGATCCTTTCGGAAATAGGCACCTAGGATCAATCCTTACACACTTGACATCGCTCTTTTCTTTCTTGTATTTTCTCACGGCTTACACACTTTTTAAATTTTTTATTGGTTTAAATTAAGCTTAATTTAACGTTCTAATTTTTCCTTGATAATATCATTTTAAACAATCTATATCATTTGTATATTTTAATGGGAACTACAGTACTCCAAAGATAATATTCTGTTTCGTACTGTGAAGATATATGACAGCAGAAGGAACGTGTTATGCAAAATTTTTGGCTTCCCAACAATTTCGTTGTCATTTCTATAAATATTTATGGAACTAGCGTCCTGTCGAGATTTCATTTACATACGAGATGCTGTACCGATTCATGCAACTAAAACAATCGCGGGGTAGAATTATGATTGTCCGCCGTGCACGTTTGTAGGGCGACATACTCGTACCATATAACAGGTGACAGTACGTATCTTAGAAACAGTGATAATTAAGCTTTCGCCTCGCACTGTACATCTTTATAGAATGGACCCACTCTAGGAACTTATTTATAATACATAAAATCACGCCCGTATTTCCTCCAAAAAGTCAGCAAAATTTCAAATTAGAAAAACGCACTAATACTTTGAACGAACGGGCACCTTTACAACCACTGGACCGCCGGCGCCGAGGCTGTCAGTCAACTTATGTATAATTTAATTGAAAATGCCCTAAATATATTATAACGACGTGTCCGTCAAACGTGATGAAATGATTATGTTTTCGTAGAGGCACATAATTCCTGGATAATTCATCACGAACACCCATTGACATGTCTATACTGAATACTGACATCGGACGCCTTCGTATCCACATATACGTGCACTCGTATACTCCATCCCAGATATGGCAAAATGTAGTTTATTTTCATCAAAACAAGACCTAATTTAACATTTCGAAACATACTATTTTAGCAGCATGTCGAAAGATTCTAACACCAATTTAGAATTATGTAGATTGCACTTAAAGGTTAGCAATATAACGTTCAGTTTGCAATAAACCTTAAGAATTAAGGACAGGATTGATTGGACTCTGATTTTGCGTTAGACCCTCGTATCAGACTTAGTAGGTACATGCTTAATTAAACTGTCAACCGTTGGGAGTGAATTTTAATACTATTTGCAGTGGGTTGGTTAGTTTTATAGATTAATCACTAGATCAACGCAAACTATCTCATACATATTATGTCATTTAGGTTAGCTAGCAAGACTCTGTCCGAGTGGTATTCTCCCCATTGAACTTCGTATTATTAAGTGTTTGCACAAAAACAACGTTGTTTATTTTTATCATCTGTAATACCTATTTCTCTGCTTTTAACGCAAACGGGGCTTACAGTTTTTAGGATTACTCAGATTTAACGTTATGTAACCTTTTAACGTTTATTTTCGAGGGAGACCGAGACTCGCTTATTTTGACCAAATAGGTCACTAGACTGTGCGCGAGGATAGAGTATTCAGAATTATTCTAAACTGGTAAGCATGTATATTCATACAGCGATGAATGTAGGACTACGTCAAGGCCGTAAGGATGTTAATATTGGATATCCTGTGTTCTCTCTACCTACCATGGTAGAGGACCGGGCGTAACCATATAATAGTAATAATAATAATAATAAAATATATAATTCCACCTGAATCTCTGAAATAACGAACGTTAAAACCGTGATCGAAACAAAGGTACCAACATTGTTGGAAACGTAAACAAAGCCAATTCTTTTCATTTCACATCTCAATTCGCTCGGAAACATGTTACTGATACAGACATAAACACACATGCCGCAATTGATCCATACGGTCAATTCAGACAATGAAAAAGTTGAGTGTACTAGGATCTAAGGGTGAAGATAAATATGCTTTTTTATCATTGGTTCTGTATAAAAATTAAATCAATACAATCGCAAATTAAATGTTTTTCTATTAAAAGTGAATTTGTGCGGTAGAAATAAAAGCATTAAGAAGTATGTGTGATGTGAGTATGGCAGATAGAGTTAGGAATGATGTAATGAGAGAACGATGTGAGATGACAGAAGATTTAGTGACTAGGATCAAGAAAGGAATCCTTAGATGGTTTGGTCATGTAAAAAGAACGAATGACAATAGATTAACGAAACAGATTTATAAGGTGAGTGTAAATGGTAGAGTCAGAACAGCTGGACCTAGACGGACACTTGCCTTACCTTAAAAGAAGGCTAGATCAAAAGTTCCGAAAACATAGACAACTTTAATGGACGTAGAGCAAGCGAAAGATATGTGCCAAGGTCGTAGCGCGTGACTATCTTTAACCTCTGCCTACCCTTATAGGAAATAGGCATGACAATATGTATGTATTCATAAAGTTAAAAAAAAAAAAAATCATAAATTTCTCTAATCATTTGTTGTATTAACGTCATACAATCTGTTATTGTTATCATTAAATATAAATCTTACAGAATCTCATACTTCATAAGGGATTTTCCATGATTTCTCTTGGAAGCCATTTGAACAAGAATCAAAATAGGATTTAATTGCGATATACAATCGAAACATATTTGAACATGCAAATATTAACAGCTACGTCAGTGAATATGTTATTTCATATTATTATTTAATAATTATTATATCCTTAGTCCTGGTTTCATCATAATATCATCATGTTATTCAGTTCTCACTCTAATTAAAGCTGCGTTTAAATTTATTCATTCACATGAATTATTACTGGAATTATTTAAGACAAGAGTGAACAGGCACTTCCTAGGCAAGCGTGCTACATCGTGGGCTGTATCTCGCTTTAAACCCAGGTGAGATAGCAGTCAAACACGACCCTATGGCTAAATAAAAAAAGTCACTCGTTGCTCTATGACTACACCTAAGGGAGTTGGCGTGGTTATATAAAATATCAACAATATTTCAAGGGAACTTTCGAACGAAATTTCTTTCTACGTGCAACAGCGTGACCTTCTTTGCAGTGCTGTTACAAAATTGCAGGTGTTGCGCGGAATTCTAAAATCCGTTTTAATTACTTAAAATCAGCATGGGATCCAATAGCCGATGCATATAAAAGGCGCTGCCATACGCAGCCGCAGCGCTTTGTGCGGAGCGGTGCGGAATAGTGCGGAACAGTGCAGAACAGTGCGGAACCAACGCAGAGACGTTCTTCATTTAAAGCCCGTTACGCAAATTCATTTCCCTATTTCTTTTAATATAATGCAAATCGTGGATATGTTCTATATAATCTAGAGTTTTATTTATCTTTTAAGTTAGTTTAATGTTTGAAATGAATAACAGATTTACTTTATAGCCATCGACGTTTTTATACTTCTATTTACAGAATATTCTTATGTCATTAATCTAATCAATGTACTTGTATGCTAAAATATCTAGTTTTTTAGTTTTTATTAATACCATTGGACTTTGGTAATACTTTGATTTATCCTCGCACCTGATGAAATAGTAAAGTACAGTCCTATGCACGTGTCAAGATTGCAAACATTTTCCGTCCACTTTTGACACATGCATTAAAAAAATAATTGAAAACAGCCTCATACAATGGAAAAAATGGTCATTCCAATTTTAAATTATCCTATATGTAAAGAAGCCCGCGTAACCCAAAAACGAAAGGAGAGAAACGGATAGGAAATATAAAATACGCTTTCAAACACCAAGTTACAATTACTTGAAAGTTGTATGTCAACCTATAAGTTTAATTTTCATAATATAATAGAATACCAAATTTTCCACGCTGCTTTACCTTTTAAATACATTTTCCATACATTAAGCAAAATATTATCTCACTCTGAAGTAAATCACTACACTGATACGATATTTGTATTAAACTGGAAAACTTTATTTCCAGTCGAGCTAAAAGCCGTAATCAACTACACAGCTAAGAGCGTCAGCGAATTCTGTAGCTAAATATACACAGCCGCTGTCGCAGCGAGTGGCAGAAGCTAATTAGGCACTTCACGCCGAAATAACTTACTGTATTAAAAATTCAGCGGCCAAAGTGCAGATCGGTGTCGTTGCAGTCTGGCTGCATTTAGCCCGTCGCGACCGCCGGCCGAACTCGATGCAGCCTGTCGCTCCCCAAATAGACGCTTCACGGACCGACCGGGAGCCTCTCTCATTTTCCATTTTCGTTTCCATACTATTGCCTTGATTTTCAATATATTGAATACACCGTCACGCTAGGCTAATTACAGGGTAAACAGCGAGCAGCAAGTGTCACATATCTCTATCGTTACAGATCTGTCGTGCTTCTTCTACATTCATCACTCGCTTAATCTACGCACACCTATATCGGACACTTCTAACTCTTCCATCAACCAGTATCTGAATATTCACTACAATAATTTTGCTAGTACTCCAATTTTTTTACACATTAATGTTATTATTCCTACGGACCTTTCGACGCTTCATCCTGCCACCACAGATATACAAAAAGATACTTTCCATAAAAAAAAAAACAATAAAAGCAACTAGCAGAAATCTGAAAACCTAGTACGTCCATTGTAAATATTCGTTGAACTAAAAGATTGCGTGAACCAACTCGTGGAAGGTATTTGTGGATGTGAGTGTATGTGCATAGTGTGAGATACAGAGTCAATTTAATTCCATTATCATTCGAATACTGTGGGATGCTTTAAAAAGTACCTGATATATTAAATTACAGATAATGAAGACTGAAAATGAGACGAAGTGTAATTGAATAACACCTACGTACATATATGAGGCGTACAGGGTTCTAAGCCCCGTCTTGCACGATGGCGCTCTTCAGGGGAGGCCTATATCCAGCAATGGGCTGAAGCAGGCTTATTCTCAGTGGAAATAACTTGGAAGCTTAAAACGATCTAACTCCTGAGCTACGATACGTAGACGGCCAGACATCTCAAAATAGCGACCTGTAAACGTGAAAATTGATTTTGACATATACCACTTTGTTCGTATTCGAACCTGCTAGGAACTTCTGTATAATGCAAAATCCATTTCCCGTTTAAAACCATGAGACCCCTCCGCAAATAACGTGACACGTGAAATATTGGCTTACGTTCACTTCTACTTTAATATTTGAGCTTTGATTCGTGTTTTCGTTTCGACCGTAAAACAATCGTTCGTTTTGCCATCAAAGAAAGAACTGTGAAGCTATTTGGAAACAGACTTTGAAAGTCAATTGTCAAACGATTAAAAAGTACTATTGCTGACCATAATGCTTAAAATAATGTGATAATGCCTGACTGGCCTGTTGGGGCGTGGTTAGTGAAACTGACTGTTGCGTCGGAGGTCGTGGGTTCAATACACACCCAGAATAAATATTAGTATAAAGAGCACAAGTATTTGTTGCGATGTCACTGCCTGGAAACCGCGGTCCGAATGTTAACTTCGGATCTTCTATATATACTGTGATTCTTTGGAACTTCGATAGCGCGTTTGAGGATGCATCTTCTGATTGGCCAGTCTCAGTATGACGCGTGTAACGTAGTCTATTGTTTACTATACTCGGTGCTCGTGATGTTATGGATGTTCAGCATTTTTCGTGTGAGGCTCACGCTCATATTACAGTAAGTAGCGCGCCGCTACATACACATAAACATTGAATCGTTACCTGGTGGAAGAAAAAATTCACAGAAGTAAGAAAATTTCTCCAACTTAGTATTTTCACGAGTACCACCAATTTTTCCTCGGAAATAGATAATAATCAGTCTAAGATGAAACCGAAGCTTTTGTTCTGTTTTTTTTTCTTTAAAAGTCAACGAAAGTTTCAGAAAGTTTCGACTGAAGGATATTTATTTAATGACCCTACTTTTCTTTTGGATAAATGGTTTCTCTCGAGGGAAGTAAAAATTCCGATAAAAAGTGTAATTATTTCAAATGCTTAACAAATATGTATGTACATTTAAATTTTGATTTGTACGTATGTTTGAAGTATCTGGTTACAAGAACATTTAATTTTTTTAATTAAGATAATATTATCGGTATACATATAGCTAGAAGCATGATATCACAAACATAAAATTCAAGAGTAAAACATAACAAATTTGAACCAAACAGTAATATGTACTCAAGTTTCGGGATGCATCGTATCGTGGATGGCAAAGTGTAGTCGACGGGAGACAAGCGCTGTCTACAGTCATGCAATGTTTCTCTTACAAGTTTGGCAGTCGAGCGAGAATCTTCCAAACATGTCTTACTTTCAGTGGTCGGTTGCGCCGCGACAGATATGCCTTTCCAAACTTTCTCCTCTCCTACGTCGCAAGATTCTTTCATACAATGTGCATATATTTCAGCTGCTTTATCGACACTTAAATGTTCCTAAAGATTTTCACCACATGTTCTGAAACTTCTTTCACTGTTGCTCCATTACTTCATTTTTCATTCTACAGAGTTTTATTTCTCGAAAGATTATCTTTAAATTTCGTCTTTTATCAACAGAAAGATTTTTTTTACAAAAACCCGCTGTGATTCAGAGTACTGAGTCTAATGATGTTTATATCTACTTTTTATCAGATTAACGACAGCTTTAAACAAAAAGTTAATTGGGTTCGTAAGGGGGTTGCAATTAATGGGCGCAGTAATTTTTACTTACTTTCACAATAATGTTTGAGCCTTTTAGCTGTTGTTTTGGTACTGAGCACCTAATTTAAGGTGTAATTTGAAACTTAGTGGACTATTTTGGCGAGACTTAAACTATTTGGGATAGTCGTTCGTTGGTAAAATATTGGCAATGGTGGAACCAATAGGCCATTAACTAGATCATCCTTGTGGAATTTACTGCTTAAAGGGTAAAGCGATCGATGAGGCAGTAGGAAGAAGGGTTTGTGAAGTTAGATAATTAATTACAGCTTCATAATGCGTCGGACACGCCGTTACAGGGCCTCTGAGCGTAGTTGCTCGAGCACCGACCCATACAATGCCCTATTGAATTTCGGTTATACCTTTTTGAC
>DWDV01000492.1:0-16463 GCA_018245615.1 Mimoniades ocyalus | reverse complement strand
ATGGTAAAATACATAGTTATTTATTATTAAAATATTACATTTCATTTTTTTAATGACATCTCACTGTTTCCAATTTCCAGTTTGTAAGCTTTTGTAATTTAAAGCATGACAATTATGCATATCAAATATTTATACATACGCATCACATCAGCAGCATAAACAGCAGTCCTGGACATTGAACTAGAATAAAAGAGTTTTAGTTAAAACAAAACTAATTCATTCACATTACATATATTATACATATTGTAAAAACGTCTTCCAGTCGGTTGGCTGATTCATTATTATCAACAGTGTGTTCAGTCCACAGTGGGCATAAGCTTCCCCTGAAGAGTTTTTTTTTATAACCCCACGCTGGACACGCGGATTGGAGATTGCAGAGCACGGCCTCCCGCAACGTCTACACCGCTGGCCACAGGCGGCGTGCATGTAGCTGTCCAGCAGATCGCGCCACACCGTGTTCTGTCCGAGCCGGGCTCAGTCGCCTCTTGCGACATCCTGTCTCCCGGCACGTGCACGTCACGTAACAAATGTCATCGTCATCCCATGAATCCGCCCCGTTAAATAATTATAATTTAATGAGAAAATATTTTATTTTAATCTACTGCCTGCAAATAACACTTGGTACTTTACAAGAATTGTTGTACGAGTAACAGCGAGTAATGACGAAAATGTGCCGTGTGCGCGATTAAAAATACTTTTTTTTTTAAATTGCTTAATAAAAAAGATACCAGATACCAGTTACATGTGGTCGATATGTAGATTATGTATTTATTTTTGTTTCCTCTACAATATCTCAAACTAAAGGGCACAAGGGCGTGCTTAGTACCAGCATTCTCACAGTCAAGACTCGCTGCAGTGGTAGTTGATGCGCATCACGGGATGACATCTAAGGAGTGGTGAAAAATAAATTACACACAGAAATGTAATTAGTGTTTAATTTACACCTTTCAAAGTCTGGCAGTAGAATTATGAAGTCACTGCACTGAACTTTACTATTCTATTGTTGTCTATGACTAGTGCATGTAACGCCATCTTAATAAATTGTAACTGCTCCTTACTGCTCTCCATAGACGTATTATATATGTAAAAGAGTAGGTAGTAGCCAAGCGAAAAGTCGTCTCGTCGATAGAGAAAATGAATTTGGTATTCGAATCTTTCTTTAAATTAGTGTATCTTCCAGCAACGTCAGTCAGTGAAGAAGCCAATCAGATACGATTACACGTATACAAACTCATGTTCTTTCTTTGTACCAACGCGGCATTTTTACTTAAAATCGCGCTTATAACTCGCCCACCGTATGTATGTATATATCGGTGTTGGATTCACCAAGTGTCTCTACAATCCTCAGACCAACTTGACAGCTGTCAGATTTAATAAACCACAGAGGAAGAGTTGACAGCTGTCAACTGTTGAAGCGACACTATCTGTTTTTCTCGTCAACGTATGATTTAACCATTCTAATCTGGTCACCCTGAGTTCAGGCCATATAGATTATGGCAACCTGGTCATGGGCGGGTTAATAAATCCGATAGGGTCAACCGGTCAAGAGCAGTATGACTGACTTCACTCGCCATAGAAAACATCAAAGACAACTTTAAGGTTCGTAGATTTCACCAAACTGCTTTCCTTACATTTACGACAATTGATATCAGGCATACCAATTATTTTTACACTACCACAGACCACACGTTTCAGGAAATTAAAAGCCACATTTCAACAATAATAATGTTTATTAATATTACATCAATACATCGATTTAAGTTAAGGTACAAATTGAACGCAGCTTGAATATATAATGAAGAAAGATACTTCCAATTAGACGTGTTCGAATTTTGAACAAAAAAATGTAACGTTTCTTATCGTATAGGCGATATAGGTTTTAAAATTAATATCAATATTTTTTAACACAACGATCAAAGCACATAATTGTACAGGAAATAAAACGAACATCCGTGGCTATGGTTGGATGTAGCAATACATATTAGTTCTAAAACAGAAGAGGAAAAAATCCTAGAGCGTATCACTGCTTATACCGTATGAAGACAAACGTTTCGTCTTTATAGGGGTTATCAGAGGTTCGAAACTTAAAATATCCATCTACCGCCGGAATTCCGGAATTTGTAAATTTTTCATTGTTTTTAAGGCCACCGTAGTCGTCGTTATTCAAGGGACCATTCCTCGTCTCCAAAGGCTCTAGCGCCTACAACACATATTTAAGACGGAACAATTATTGTAAACGTTTTACATTTACCTTCAAATATATACGAGCCCGGGCAGCTTTGACAAAATGCTTTGAAAATATAAAATATAATAATAAAGCTCTATGATACGAAAACTTGACAGATATGTGTGAAAAAGTATCAAAACCAAGTTCGTATTAAACTAACCAATAAACGAAACACTTGTCATGTGAATCAATTAATTGTTATCTAAATATTGAATCTAACTCATAGGAAATACATAGCAGTTGTCACTACATATTGACGCGATAACGGATGGTAACTTACTATATTAAATACAAAACTATATATACCAACAACAATTAATGAATAATAGACTTTATTACATATACATTAAAGACACATCTACGGTGTACATATTCTGTGAACTTAACAACTAGTATTTTTAAAGAATAATAATGGCACTTACGCCCTTTCGCTTCTCGACATCAAAATTGACACAAACGTGTAATTAGCAATCGAATATTACTAAAAAAAACAACAATATGACTATAATTAACACAGAAATTTACGTGACAATTCGACGAATACGAATATGTTTTTTTTTAATTATTTATTTTGACGTACATTATGAAACACTGATTGTAGTTGGCCAGCTTTGTTTATGAACATTTGTAACACTACAAATTTGTTTATGAACATTTGTAACACTACAGGAAAGAAATTGGTGGATAGCAACCATGTAGAACTAGAACTTGCTTTAGTTTTCAGTGTTAGTTAACTTGTACAATATGACTTGCTAATAAATGAAAATCACCCACTTCGTTCCAAAAGGAACTGTTATTAAATTAAAATTGATGTGAAACAATAACAACAAATTATATATGTACGTCGTTGTTGTTTTCGTTCTTATTACAGCATACTATCTTTACTCGGTAGCGTTATATTGGTGGACAGAAACCGCGTATTAAGTGACACAAGCGTCAGGTGACGCTGTATGAATGATTCCACTGTACGAATTATGATTCCAATTGTCACGTAACTTGATCGAACCTACAAAAGAGTATACACGTCGTAATATTTGTACATTAAGCATTATTTAAGAACACATCAAACAATAGCAACGATAAATATATTTATAAACATGTACATAATTACGGAAGGTATTTCGGACGAATTATAGCATTATAATCTTATTAGTAAAATATTTAAAAGTCAAAGACAATCACAAAACTACCGTTCAAAAAGTGTCGTAAGTGATTTTTTATTTCAATGTTAAACATTTTTTGAGAATAATTAAAAAGTAAATGCTTCATTATAACACCACTACTGTTGAAAATATAATCTTACATGTAACGCGCGAATATTACATCGTGTACCCGTATCCGCGTCAATTTGCTTCGCCGCCATTTTGAATTTTTAAGGCCCTTTCGAACATCACTAAATTGAAATCTTCATAATTCACATCACAATTTTAAGGCCACGATTATCACATAGTGATTTTTTGCCGCCAAATATACATTTTAAGTAAGCATAGACAACTAGGTAAAATATTATTCTACATAAAAATGTGACAAAGTGCAGTCTGTATATTTTTAATCCAAATGTTTTTCAAATTTTAAACATACCGGTATGTTTAAAATTTGAAAAACATTTGGATTAACACTCACATACAATGCGTAAGATTTTATACAGGTGGATACTATAATACGACAATAAAGTTAACCGCATGAACCTATCCATCTCCCAAGCCTCCAAACAAATTTTCCATCAAATATCTTTCATACTTTAGGCACAGGTTCTTTTTTCGTTTTTCAAATTTTCTACACGCTTTATCTAATATTAGTCCATCGCAGAAAATTTATAAATCGAGACGTAATAAAACTACAATGTTGCAAATTTGTTAAATTAAGTCAATGCATATTGTACCTTATTCTCAAGACATAAGGATCACACTGCGTCTAAAAATTTTGACACCATCCATTGCATTCATGCAACGAAAATTTAGTATGTGTGAAAGAGACGAAACCAGGAAATGCTCTTTCTTTTTGCATGTCACGACTCTGCGTTGTTGCCGCTCTTATCAAAGGTGAGTGAACTGATGTATACAAATGGTGTTCTATTTTTTACTCCATTATTTGTTATTAAGTTTGTTTGAAAAAAAATTTTTTTTATTCGATGTTAAGTGTTTTTTAATTATTGAAACATATTCCAAGGAAGGAGTAGGGCTTGTGTTTTCATTTATTGTCGTGTTATAGTATCCACCTTGTATACTATAGATATAAAAGTACATAAAGTGTAACGGACTACATAAAAATACAGGATTTGTATCTTTCTATTATATCATGAAGAATATAAAACTCAACGAATTGTAATCGAATAACGTCATGGACCACAAATGCGCATCCCATATATACGTAACTTTATATGGGTAGTATATGCTACCAAGTGTAGCGCAAGTCGTCTCCTTAGCCAGCATCCCTCTTACGCTCTTGTAAGCCTGGAGTGGGCCACGTAACGAACTCTAACTAAGAAAACCATTGTAATTGCTCCTTTGCTAATCTCAATTATTTTTATCATAGTTAATATCATGGGAAGATTATCGTGTAATATAATAAACGTCTAAGTAACAGATTTTTTTTTTGTCGCGGTTATTTTCAAGCAGTTTGACTTTAACATTATCAATATATAGACTGTATTAATCTTTGTCAAGCATGATAAACTGTAAAAGTAACACAAGCGTACATTATATATTCATGTTTGAGCGACGATAACAAAGAATAGAAAAAATTATATATATTTGTAAAAGGTTAAAAATATACATGATATTTTGAACATCGAAATGGCACTAAACTAAATATATATAGGTATACATTTGTATATATACATATAACGCATGCACATAGAGATAGAGCCATGTCTCGGAACATGCAACAGCGTAACCATCGTTTCGTATAAAAATACTTTAGAGTTTGTAAATTTGGACAATGTACTGACAGCTACTGCAATACCGTATTAAAAAACAATTCATCAGCAACGAATCGCTATACCGGTGTCAACCCAGCATGAGAAGGATTAAAGCCGCCAAACTAAATTCCGCCATTTCATAAACGCCCAAATGTTTTTTTTTTAAACAATTGTCTATGGCAACATTAAGTATTTACGTCAATCGACGTTAGTACACACAAAATTAATGCGCCACAAAAGTTTCTAATTAAAATCACCTATATTTCTTACTCGTTATCCTAAAAGGCATTCTGATGCTTAGCCCCTCACCCCCGAGATGTGCTTGCATCGACTGCTCACTACAGCTGTTACGGCCACACAAGGTACAGGTACCGTGCTGGCTCCTATCTAAATTCAGACACAGCTGCGTACTAACTGCACTGAGCAGTCACGTTCACGGCAACTGCTATCTGCTTATTATTTATGCAATACAATATAGATCAATCTATATAAAATAGAAGTATCGCAAAATATCTATTTACAAACTTTAAAATTTTTTTTTTTCAAATACATATATTTAAAATGTATAATTCTAGTCACATTTTATACTCTTATGATTTTTCCCGAGTGAATCTTTTATCTTCCTTGTCATGTAATTTTTATATCCTCAGTAAATAGAAAAGAAAAATTTATAACAACTATATAACACTAAAATTTACCATAAATATAATATGTAGATAAATTATTATACAACTACAGGCGCGAGGGGAAACATGCTGTTATGAAATTTATCAAAGCATCCTAAAAAAGTTACACACAATAACGCCAATTTCTGTCAGAGGTAGACAGAGATATATAAAAACGTAATAACCTATTCAAGTTGAATAAGAAACCAGTTAATTCGAAATGGGTATTTCGAATTTTCATATCTCGAGAAGGGTGTAACCGGAAATGAATGGAAGCGTCCAGAGCCGGCGGAGTTCCAATAGCGACAGGCATTTAAGACTACAGCAGTACATTTGCACTGTCCTGGTGTCAGGAACACTTAAAAGGCTGGACAGCTGCCAATGGCGGTAAAGAGTCCGGACGAGCGCATTGGGACTCAGAACACTACGCCGTAGAGCTGGGTTAAAAGGTTATTTGTTGCAAACAGGAGTTCTATTTTGACTATCACAATATAGAACATTTTTTTATATATACACGTACGTAATTTGTAATCTGTTCTTAAGATTGAAGGAGGAATCTGGCCACACCCCTGCGCTTTTTTTTAAATTCCTTATTTAAAACCGTTTCATTTGGCAAAAAAAGGTAATGCGTAAAATAAAAAAAAATGTATAAAATAATTCTAAAAGACAACTATAATATAAATATAAAATCCGTGCGAAAAAACTTGACATCTACATGAATATATATTTAGTGGATTCTTTTTTTTAATCCTCACTCCTGTATTTCCCGAAGAGGCAGACAGAGAAGTGTAATATACTCCCAAGATCCATCTGTTAAATTCCACGTCACATAAACTAGGAGGTGAGCCTATTGCCATATACCAGGCACAAATACAGACTTAAGGCTACTACTAGATATGCTGAGTTAGAGGAATCCGATAATATCTGACCTGGAAATAGAACCCAAGATCTCTTGATCAGCAGTCTTACTTGCAACCTCTCGACGATCTTTAATATCGACTTTGGATAATTAAATACTGCCCCTTTTCAATTTAAGTACAGTTATACTGTTGCAAAGAATCTCTTTACTGCTAAGCAAACTGACTACGGATCTTGGAACTGCAGTAACTAGTTACTTTTCGAACTGGCTCAAGTGTCAAGTTCTTCGCACGGGTTATATCAATATATACTTATATATCTGATAATCATTAATATAATCTTTGTATATTTCACAATAATCCCGTTTATGGCACCGCAGTTTATAATCACGACAGTATCACTAAACTTATACAGGGTGTAAAAATATCACTGGAACATCAAGTTGCGCCAAGCGTAAAAAGAACATTTGCCGCCATTTAAAAAAATCCGATTTGTGTATTATTTTACATAAAACTAGTGTGCAATATAAAAGCATCTAATATTAATTGACTCAAAACAATGCATCTTACGAAGTGCGGTAATGTGTATCAATCTTCACAAATAACTGGTGTCATCTGAAAAAAATAACTAATATGTTAGAATTAACATATCTCGATATTAAAATTTATATAGACATTAAGTATCTAATATCATCGCCTAACTTGAAATAATATGGAATTAAAACATCCGAATTCATGTCTAAATAAATTTCATGCGAAATTGATTATTAAATCTTGTTTACAGTATGCATTAAAGCTTATTTTTACTCGTAAGACGTAAGTGACTGTGCTATTTATTGTTTATTTTATTTTTGTACAGTAAATAAAATACCGGAAAAGCAGCAGTAAAAATTTCCGTATCTCATGTGATCACCTAACACTGGTATCCTACAAACTCACCTCATTTCATACTCATGTTAGAGCCGTACAGGTCGAAGTCATCGAAGCCCGGCTCGAAGGCGCGGATCTGCTCGAACAGGTCGCTGTCCATGAAACTGTTCTCGGTCTGCGCAGGCGTGCACGCGCTGAAGTAGCTGCTGTTGGCACGTTGCCGAGTTTCGGTTTGGCGCGATTCGTCGAGCAGATTTCATCGAGAGCGTTTCGTGTTATTCAGTGTAGTGTATTAGATGCATCGTGAAATAAGTTGATTTAATTTTATTTCGTGATGTAACATATATTATGAAAGTATCCGAGATGTATAATGTGTTTTTAAATTTGTTATATGATTATTAACGTACTCGTAAATGGTGAAAGTGTAATTTAATTAAAAAAATTGTTTTTTTTACATATAGTAAGAATCGAAATTGTTAATAGAAATAATTCATGTACATCAAATATATAAATTTATCAGTAACCGTGTGTATGTGTGTTTGTTTGTGTGTGTGTGTGTGTGTGCGTGTGTGTTCGATGTCGTCCATCGTCGTCGTCAGGAATCGGGAAAAGAGAAGAAAATGCAACACATGAGTAGACGGTCAGAAGAGAAAAGGTAATTAAAACGAAACAAAAAAAAAAATTAACGCGTTCGCCAAAATGGCAGCACAGACAAAAGTCAATATCAATACTAATTTCCTTATTACAATAAATAAAATTTAACAAACAATTAAAAAGGAACAGTTGTTGTCAATTTGAAAAAAAAAAGTAAAACAAACAAGACCGTCTGTGTTGCATTTTCGCGTAGGGTTCAAAAAAAATTGTCTTTATACGGATTTTTAAACAAAATCACATTCATTTATTTTTGGAAATGCGTACATACCTAAAAAAAAGCTTTGGTTTCCAAACGAAAACAATATAAAAACGTTATTTATAAAAAAAACACGGGTTCAATCGTTCCTTTAGTCACTAGTTAATTAGCTTAACAATACTCAGCCCTACCAAAGACAATTTTCCTTTTCTTTGTACTATACTAAAATCAAAGACACATGTTCGATCACATATAATATAATTATACCGTACATAAATACATCGAAACATTCAAAAGTAGAACAATGTCATGTAAAATTGGAAAATCTTGTTCAACACACACAATATAGAGTCAATTATGTCGGAGAATATCTATGGCGACTTAATACACATTGCTAATGACATCCACACGTAAACGACGGACGTCGAATCTCTACGCTGTACTGGAGATGATTGCTTTATCAGCCAATATCAATTGGCAGGACTCATCTCCATCGGGTGACGACCCATACATAAAAGAAATGGTTGTATAAATGAGCAGTTATGAGTTATACGCTTATTATATGTATAACTATAATAACCAGGATCATCTGCTTGATATATCCACCTGAGCACGGGATTGTCGTGAAAATTCATAGTAGCCGTTTTTATATTACCATACTTTACACATGTTATCGTTACACAATTGTTATATCAGAGTGACAATAAGAACTTTACTCACCTATTTATGAGCGAACGCAATAATTCACTTCTGACCTAACAATAAGTGTCCGAAAGATGATGATGAATAAAATTTTATTTATTTTCTTTCAGATAGTTATACATGTCGTTTATTAAATAGTTGACACACGTATGGCTACATTAATAATTGAGTGTGAACGCGGTAATTTGAGTAATTTTTGCGTAGAAAACAGCCAGCGAATTACAACGTGCATCTACACGCGAGCATATTATTATCTTTGTACAAACATACAAAGCAATATGAGTTTAATTTAACTCGTTATAAATATATACATACATGTGTGACAAGGTAATACCATAGATAATCTCATAGTTATACATTAACACACAAACAGCGGCGGCATCGCATGACGTCTTGATTTTTTTTCATTACGAACATTAAAAGCCATCACACGATTCACCGCGCCAAGTACGGTCCCATATTGTTATTTATTAAAGTGTCTGAAATTATGGTTGTAATTATTAAACTGGGATAATTATTATTTATTAATAATTGAACATCTCTAAATCTAATCCTGGAAATACTTAAGTTCCCAAAAAACCTCTGATCATTTCCAACAATTTTATATTATCAACATGTACACAATCTCAGACGTTGTATAATATACGACCGGGCGAGAAGCAACCACAATTTTGAGCACGTCAATTAATAATAACATTTATTATATAACATACTTTTTTATTTATTTCTTTATTCATTTAATTACCTTAAAGACAATAAAGATAATTATAAAATTAATGTTTGAACTGCTTCGCAAGTACATATCCAGTATACATTTAGAAATTTCATACATAGATAGCTCTCTCTTTGTTAGAACTGACGTAATTTTTAAATTTTTTACACAACAACATCTCATAATGAAACCTTTTTAACCCTCTGTACTATCACCGCCCCCGCGTGTAAACACTTGAACGGTACAGAGCATTTTGAAATAACACATAGCATCAAATAACTTCCTTCATCACAAATAACTAGCGAAGTAGCATAAAACACATTATTTTTATAACTATAGACATCGGCATGTAAATTCTGATAAAATTATCGTCTATTATAATAACTATGTTTCGTAATAGTCACATCCATTCGAACATTAAGTTTTACTCACTACAAGTACAGAATTTAATCAAGAGAGAGATAAGACAAAAAGCAGCACTTAATTCTATAAATAGTTAACTCAAGAATACAGTCCAATTACAATAATCATTTTGTCTACAATAAAAACATCAGAACACCACACGACAATGTCTTATATATAACGAGCCATACACAAAGACCGTACGTAAGACACCGGGCACATAAAAATATATAAAACTATAATGATACAGTCAAACGTAAGACATTCACCATCAGTTAGGCTGAGCGTGTTCACTGGCGACACGATACGACTGGCCACATGCTGGGTCTCATCACAACAACTATATCGTAACTGAGACAGGCTGAGAAACGAAAGTATCATATTACGCTGCGCCCACTACACAAACGACTCATCATCATCGGCCTATTGCAGTCCACTGCCGGACACAGGCCTCCTCTGAGGGGTTATGGCCATAATTCCCACGCTGGGCATGCGGGTTGGGGTTCGCAGAGCACAGCTTCTCGCATTCAAAAAGTTAAATTAGTTTTTTGTTATAAATGCTTTATAACCGCCCTCCCCATATTCTTTCCCACCCACTGCATGGGTATTTGATGTAAAACTACATACGAGTACCAGTATACAGTAACAAGTCAGAATTGTCGTTTTTAACAGCAGCGTATAGGCAGTGTGGACTAATGTTGAAAAATGCACCCTATAGTCATACGCGTGGTGACCGTTCTCTACGCTGCCCGTCAACAGAGGTACAGGCGTTTCGCAACAGTGAACACGCCGGCAACGATCGACGACGTTAGTTCCATTATCATACACGACACAATTAATATTTAAAATCTCACAACTTACAACATAACGTCATGGTATACGCTCTTTATAAATATAAAACTAAATGTAGCACCTATTCAAGCGAAACACTATGTATGTAATAAATATAGCATAGACAAGACTTTAGAACATAGGTTTGTGTGCGAAACTAAAATGACGCGAGAATAATAGAGAACACGCGGTTAGTAAGTACTATAGGCATTAACGCCAGACGTTACAACTTTCCTAACACGTCCATATCTGTGTAAACATATATATATAATATAAAAAACTTGCAGGAACAATATATATCGTCGTACTGAATAGGCTATAACTAAATACATCCTTATATATACCCACTTATGCGAAAGATAAGTAAGAAAAAAATAAAATATATTGCATTTAAATACATGTAGATTAGTAGGAACAGTGTATAATTATATAATTGTATAATAAACTGCAAGAAAGATACCACATTCGTGTATACAATGTGGTTATACGCATACATATAAATAACTTTATACACAGAAATTTAACAAATACATCTGATAAATAAATGCGATGTTTCCTGTTTACAAGCATATTGACAGATCACAGTAAGTCGAAATAAAAAAGTCAGTCAGTCATAGATATGACGTTTCGACCATGTCGTAGAACTTAACACCGGATGTCAAACGACCGCTGACCATAGACAAATGTATATAATTTTAAACGCACATGGTCTCCTCTAATATAGTATATTCATATCAACAGCTATGGTGGATTTGTTTATAATATTTAAATTATGACAAATACGTATATTTTAAATTTATAATACTGTTAAATATCTTGTAAAAAATGCACAAAAATAATTCTACGCATATTATAAATGCTTGTGGCCCCAACAATTTCGAGTTAATTTATGAGTAAAATAATATAAGTACATCTTGAATTATTATGTTACTATGTCTTAACTACTACTATATAGGATTTTATTATGAAAAAAAATTTTTTTTTTCGTCAATATTACGAGTAAAAATTCAATAAGAGGCGACGATAATTTTAAAAAATATTTAATTTTCCATGTTATAAAAAAGATATTTTTTGTTCCAAAAATATTTTTAAAAGTTCACAACACCACGTCCTCCTCGATGTCCATAGAAATGTGATTATATTCATTAGGACACACTCATTATCGTTGCTGTGCATCTTGTTTATTTCAGAAAAATACTAAACCGATTTTAGTGAGATTTGATATATATTCAATATCTTGAACTCCGAGATAACACACTGTCCGGCTTCTCAGATTTTTTAAACTAAAAAAAGTAACATCACGCCTGTAATCCCCGAAGAGGTAGGCAGAGGAGTATAATACACTGCCACGTTTTTTTTAACTAATCCTCATTTAACGACACAAGGCATAAAAGATACGCACGTCAGCGGTAGTCGTGGGCAACGCGTACTATAGTCTACCAAAAGTCTAACATCCACGATCCATCCATCCATCCATGATCGTCCAACGATCCCAAAGTCAAAAAAATCTAAAATACAACTTACGTCGTTGTGTAATAAATTCTTGGTGCTTATTATTAGTAATAATCAACAACTGTAAATAATATAAGTATATCCGAGTAGAATACATATTTTTAATATTTAATATTCCCGAATTTCATTATACATTAGATATATACGTATAATATATTATAAGTCGTTGAAAATAAAATAATGTGAAAAATTACATAATTTTCAAAGAAAATGATGTTTGTTCAAAATTTATTGTTCTATTGGAATTGGTTGTTAGCCTATTGTCATACACCGGGCACACATGCAGACTCCGAGCCACTACTAGAAAATCTAAATTAGAAAAATTTTGTAGTGCCCGGGTCGAGCTTAACTCAGGGCCTCTCGAAGAGCAGTCGCACTTGCAACCAAAACCACTAATGAGACGGTCAGAAGATAGAAAAAGCATTATCAACGAATAA
Source organism: Mimoniades ocyalus (assembly GCA_018245615.1). Taxonomy (NCBI): domain Eukaryota; kingdom Metazoa; phylum Arthropoda; class Insecta; order Lepidoptera; family Hesperiidae; genus Mimoniades; species Mimoniades ocyalus. The sequence goes on along the minus strand of DWDV01000492.1, from coordinate 3,478 downwards.
GAAAAGCTTCAAATGTTTAAATAAATAAAATAAATTCGTTTGGACCCTGAATTTAAATTTTGTCCCCTTTAAACATATGAATATGAACTATTTTGTTGATATGTCTTGTTAAGTTATATCAAAGCTCTGATATTTTCTATCGTCTATCATTATTTTATTATATCATTATAAGAATCTCACATATTAAAAACTCGATTAAAACCTAAGTGATTAAACAGACAACATGTAATATACATATAGCGCTAAACATCTACATACCATTGAAGTTATGCAATATAAAACGTAGCAACGGAAATATACGTCCGGATAATTGAATCGGACATATCGTGACGACTTTTATCGACGTCCACACCCGCATTCCATCGCACCGACAAGGATTTCGAGACTTCCTCATATTAACATTACCGTGTATTTTATTTCGTCGTGCCTCAAACGAAATTCGCTTTCAAACGCATGTCATGTCGGTACGATACGTGAGTTTTAATTTTTGATATTATTTCGTATTAACTTATTAACGAATTGAGTAAAAGGTGATCATATAACTTATTTAACACGTAATGTTAGACACTCAATGCATTCGCTTCCAATCTTAAGTGGCACACGGCTAATTTATTTCAAGATCGATTAACTGAAGACATGTCTCGCTAACGATGAGACGCTATTACAATATTTTAATGTATGTCCATCGATCTCACGAAACTAGATCAATCCTCGTAGACGGTAGAACTATATACTGGTACAAGTAGACGGATTTTGAGCATAGCAACTACTTTATGTCCGTTTCGGTCGGTGTGTTTTCATGAGGTTCATGTGGCCAATCTTCTCCGTGGTGATCGTCCCATTATGGGTGGTTGTACATATGCAGACTAGCGTTACCATCTTTAAAAATGTCCCACCACGGATACATAAAACCCTAACAAACTTTAATGAGCACGAAGTCGCGTATATAGCCATCAAATAGTGTACAAATTAACCGGACGTGAATTTCCGCTCAGTGGTCGCGAAAGAAAATAAGGAAAAAAAGTATACAGATGTCTCGCTCGCACCGTTCGAGAAACTTCTATTCGACTAACGTTATTCAATGGAGAAAAGCCGATACACACAGGTTCTTATATAATAATACGCGTTGTAACATTTACACATCGAAGTACACACAGACACTAGGAAACAAGCGACCGTTTCTGACATCGATTTACACACACATATTTGAAACTAGCCTACACATTAGAAGGTTACACACATACTTGAAGTATTATATAACGTTACGTTACGTGTACAAATCTATCATCATTAGGTCCTGTTCAATCGTGCAAAAAGTGTTGTAATGAACCAATTTTGAATAAATGATATTTGAATTCAATTGTTACAATTTTGAATACGGCTTTGCTGTCCGCATGACAAGGGTTAAGACCATAGTTCGCCAAGGTTGGCCAAATGCAGTTTGTAACACTTCACATACCGTGGAGGACACTAAGGAAAAACGCTTATGTGTGGAGGTCTGTATTAATACGAGACAATTCCTGAATATTCTGGAAGAAATTGTATTAACTGTAACATGAAGACAGAGTCAACCATGCGGGCGTTATTGCTTAATGACGAACTCTACTCTGTCTCCAAGCTATCCACACGATGTCTGACATAAGTATCCGACCAGTATCCGATCGAAGTTTCGGAAAAAACTAAAAGAAGAATCGTATATCCGGTTTCGGTTTCATTTGAAAATCGAATTTCGTTCGGACGTTTAAGATGCTCCATTGATATTTGTATAATTAGTTGATATAATAAATATAGGCGTCCTTTTCGATCTAAACTCTACCGTAGAAGGCTTTATAGAGATGACATTAGTTACTAAGCTTAAAACGCAAAAGACAAGGGTACGTTGGTGACGATCGTACGTTGCCAAGTTTACAATATGCAAACGAGTCGGACGTCACGTGACGTCATCACTACATCACATCAGGCGGTAGGAGTGTCGTCGACAAAGGACGCCAAACAGTTTCCATGGTAACCGCCGTCGGGTCTCAACGAGCGGTGTCAGTCTCGCGACAAACGGACATTAACAAACGCACAGTTCCCATGGCAACCGGTGACGCTTTCCACTGCAATGATTTGCATGGCAGCGTGCGGTGGACTACGGTCTTAACACTTCTCAACCTCGCAGGAGACGCACGTCCACCAGTGGGCGGCAAAGTAGCTCGATGACAAGATGAGTGACAGCTATCTGAGCGAACGCAGAGCACCCGACCAGGTGTCCAACTTAGGGGAGACGGGACGAAAGAGAATGGGCAGCGGGAAAAGGCCAAGTGCAGATGGAGAAGATTTAGGGAGGTTAGGGTAAGAGTGAGTGAAGTGGGGTAGACTGAGGGATATGACTGTCGGACCGCAGCTGGTAATAACGAAGATAACTAGACAGACGCATAACGCATGTGCATCCTTCTAATGATTTGTATAATGTATAATAAGTACAGGTCGCAAAATCCATCGAAACATTTAAATTTACATACATGTACATGTAACATTCAACATATTTAATATAACCTATCTAACTTCGAGGCCGAATTGAGAGGCCCCGTCACGTGGCTCGCGCGTCTCACCGCGAGCGAGCGACTGGAGGCGATGCTGCGACATATTAACATACCATCGCACGAACTCCCAAAGTGGTATAGTTTGAGATCGGGTACTCACAAATGCGTTGTCTTAGAAAAAAATTATTAATTAATTTATCAACATATTCTTTTTTCAATCAAGAAAAATGACCCGACTAGTTTCGAACTTATGGGAGGTCCTATTTCATGAGCTCCCGCCACGACCTCGCTGTAAGCGACTTATAACATAACTAGTCACGTGAGTGATGTACACACCTCTGCCTACCCTTTCGGGGGAATACAGGCGTGATGTTATATTACAATTAGTGATCGGCTGATCGCTTTCAGTCAACTCGCTGGCGGTACGACGGCGATGCTATGTAGTAACTAATTGAGATAAAATTGACATTATGCGTTCGACAGTCGCCAGCGGTGGGGCAGCCGCCTCACAGCTGCAGTATGGTCGTTCCGCAGCTTGGTGTTGGAAAATAGAGAGAGAAGACAAATATATATAAAACTTACTTGGGGTTTCAACGGCACAATAATGGCCATTAGTAGTATACTTTTGTATTGTAAAAAAATATAATTATGAGAAGATCAACTGTAGATAAATAAACGTGCTTTGTTATTGTATTGTACAGTTAGATTTGTTACAATGTTATGAGTTAATTTATTTTATAGAAAACTGTTTGTAAAATATAATGAGTGATCAGTAATACAGCTGTTTTTTTTATTTTAAAACATGCAAGCGATATAAAAAAAAGTTGTAATAAGCAAAAAATAAAAGACATGTTTGCAAGCATCCCAGTTCACCAATAAAATGTTTCAATAAACATTCATTACTACCATTCATATATATAATTATATATAAATACATACGTCACACACATGCA
>DWDV01000491.1:0-16472 GCA_018245615.1 Mimoniades ocyalus | reverse complement strand
ACCCGGGAATCGAACCCAGGACCTCCCGTTCGGCAGTCGCACTTGCAACCAACACGACCAACGAGGCAGTCAAATATCTTTCTTCTATGCTTAATATTTAATTTTTATTTTTTAACAGGTACAAACTGTTTGTATGTGAAAAGAAAATTGTTGTTTTTACTATTTTCCTCATATTTTTTTTCATTTTTGCTCTCCACAAAAACCTTGCTCAGACTTCATCAAGCACAACAAAAAAGGAATTTGCCAAATCGGTTCAGCCGTTCTCAACTTTTGCGCTTAGCAACAAATTTAGCGATTCATTTTTATTTATATAGATTTTATTTATATAGATTTTATTTATATAGATAATAATATCATGGTCGAGTTTAATGAGAATAACATGTTATATTATTTTTGAACATTTCACTAGAAAAACTGTGTAATTAATTGTTGACTGTTTATAATGTTCTGTAATACTATAGAGGCGAGTGTTTAATTTTCTCGAAAAAATATTTGAAATGCTGACTAGTGGTAAAAGACTAAAAAGTTACAAATTGGCAATTAATAACGGAAAATAAATAACCCATAGTCCATGTATAAAATTTTCGCGCGTTTTTTCTCATAGTTCCATTCAATAATCTCAACTGTAAATTTATAAACTGTACTATTATTATTTCTTATTACAAATAAAATCGCAATAAATAAAAAATGCGATTAATCAAATACTATCATAGGATTCGTTTTGACGAAATCAAATCCTTAATCCGATTTTTTTGTCGCTCCATTCGAGCTTCTAGGACAACACTCAAAGTTAGTTATCCACTCTAATTTACGATCCTCTTAATTCGAATATCCAAAAATTAGTTTATTACTCTTACTGAATACTATATTTTATATCTAAGGCAATGATACGGTAATAAAATTAAATTAGGAACGAAATCTCATCATCGGCCTAAGGCAGTCCACTGCTGAAGATTGGCCTCCACTGAGGTATTATGCCCATAATCCCCACGCTGGGCATGCGGGTTGGGATCGCAAAGCACAGCTTCTCACACCGCCTAGGCCTAATTTGGCCATGTCTAGGTAGACCGCTCCATATCGCGATTCTCCAGTGCCGGGTTCAGTTGCCTCTTACAACACCCTATACTCGTATTCTGACACGGGGTAGGGGCATGTATTCTTATTCCGCCCCGTCACGGAACAACAAAATACTGTAGATTAAATTGGAGTAACAATTGGAAAACGAAGCTAATTTTACTACAATGTTATTACAATAATTATTCTCTCCTCACGCCAGGTGTCTTATGGAGTAGGCAGAGATCACTAAGTGTCAAATATCTATCCTAAAAAGACTTGCCATGCTTATATTCGTCAAAATTTAGAAATATTCAGGGTGTACTTTTATTATTGGCTTTTGCTTTATAGGTCATCGGGTTGTCTTTTGTTTCTAATATATCTTATATATTTATCTCGTACACCATATATAGTACCTACATATTATATACGCTCTGTGATTAACTTAATAACATTTTATCGAGGAACATTTAATTGGATTATTGGTTATTTGACTACGTATTTATTTGATAGCCGTATGTGAGGATTTAGGAGCATGAGCATTACGCTAAGTATATTAAATTTTATGACAACGCTCTTCAACGCTAAGTGTTGTTTGGTTGAAGTTACTATAATAGGCCATATAATATCGGATAATATCGGATAATATGGAGTAATAATTCGTTTTTAATTTACAATGTAACGCTTAGAAAATATATAAAATCTATACGAAAGCTTATATGAAAGTTTGTGATATTCGTTGTTTTTGGCATGACTGCCTCGTTGGTCGTTTTGGTTGCAAGCGCGACTGAAGTTCGGGAGGTTCAAACCCCGAGTCGGGCGCTACTGGATTTTTATAATTTAGATTGCTTAGTAGTGGTTCGGAGTCTGGATATGTGGTTGGTGTATGACAATAGGCTCACCACCTATTTCACAGTAGAATGTAAATGCGACTGTGGAAGAAACATGGGCGCATACTGCACTCATCTGCCTACCACTTCGGGGTATAAGCCCCGTTAATGCCTAAGCCTAATGTTACGTATTTGACACGAAAGTAAAAATATATACAAACGTGTATTTTATAGCTGCAACTGAAAATAAAAAACTTGGCGGTGACGGAGACGAGCCAAAAGTGGTTCCACTAGTACTAAGTAATCAGGGTCTCAATAGTCATGGAATGAATTGGTACGGGCTTCAGACGGATATCGGTTTGTAGGTTCCAACATTGGAATATTTTTTTGATTCTTTTCTATATATCGTATGTTGAAAAAAAAAATTTTTTTATACACAAAACAATCTAATTAACGATATTTAAATTAATGCAACTTTGTGATCGGACGTTTCAAAAGAGACTATGTACAGTTTTCTTAAAAACATGTTTGATGTTCCGTATTAATTATTTTGTATAAACTTAATTTTTTGAAATAACAGCCCACAAAAGCGCTCATGGTGGATGGCAGATCGTCGCAAAAGCAATATCCGGTATCGACAGATTAAGTTGACCTTTAAACCACGGAAACGCTTATTATAATTTAGTGAGCCACAAACACTCGATCGCAGTCAGCTTTGTTTCAATTTACAGGTTGTTTTGAAATGAATACCGCCTCAGCTCAATAAGTCATAATCCCCAGTATTTTAAAACATCGAGTTTTGATCATCGGCTAAGACTTTCAGAACGAGAGCCCTGATGTAACTTGATGTGACGAAATGGTAGAGATAAGAAATATTCCAGAAAGCTACAACAATTGATAGCATATCATTTAACGTTAACCAGAAGTTTATGGCTAATGGTGGTTATACTTCATAGAATATTATAGTGTAATGTTCCTGGATACATACAGACACGCAAACGGACGGACACAGTGAACTATCATTCTGACTCTGACCAAACAATTTTTATCGTTAATGCAACATCGGTCTTGAGAAATGGCGATGTATGTATTAAATAGGTCAGGACTTTGTTGGAGTAAAATTTCCTCATAAACAGTGCAATCATGTAAATTAAATATCACATTACTGGCGAAACGCGGAAGGACGACAATCAACTGCCTACTACCCCTTCAGAGTAATACAGGCGTGATTTTACGACAGTTAGTTGAGTTTCTATCGCCTCCATTTATACGGTTTTAAAGTTTTACATGTTGTATGTATAATATAGTGAATAGTACTGTCCTTAGGCTTAGCTAATCAAATCGCATTAAGCCGGGTTATACTGATTAGCCGTACCTGTGCGGCTGTCGGCCCGGAATGCCTTGATGTGTCATTGATTTATAATTCACTTAGCATGTCATTGACCCGCTCGTGCACTGCAGTGGACAAAATAACAAATAATACACTGTTGTTTTTTACAGTACGTAATAATAATCTGTAATATATTGTCGTGCCAATATAGCCTAGTGGTGAACTTGCGGTTCAATCCTTGCTTTCGAATACAACGCTCCGACTTCACAGAATCCAGGGCCGTTTTTAAGATTAAATGTCAATTTACTATTATGATTGCGTCGTGAGTTGTTTGGTTGCAAGCTCGAATGTCGATCGACAGGTCTTGGGTTCAAATTCCGGATCGGGCACTATTAGATTTTTCTAACTTACATTTTCTAATACTAGCTCCCATTCCATGGTGGGACGTAAGCGTGAATGGTGAAACGTGGGAATGTACTACACTACTCTGTCTACCTCTTCTAATATTGGAGGCGTGATGTTACGTGTTACTATTAAGGTAAACGAAAGGAAACAATTGTTCAGAAACCCCGAGCACTTTATGCTTGAGTTCTTCGTCATAATTTTTATCCAAAATGTATTGAGGTTTGATGAACTATTTTGACCCTTTTGATCTACCTATTCATATAGTTTTGACGTTCGATCAGAAATATCACTTACGATATTTAACAAATCCATTTCATTTCAAGGATTTTTTTTTCGGTTTTTTCTTATTTTCCTTCACCTTTTACTTTGTTTTCATATACATAGCTCCGTTCTATTCAAAGTTATACAAAAAATACTGTTAATTTTACAATAATTTCATTCCTTCCTCTCTTATAATACACATAATAAAAAAATATACTGGTGATTCCATCTTTGAAAAGCGTAATTTTATATATTTATTTAAGACAGTTGTGTCTAAAAAATATGACGATATTGTAAGAATGAGACATAACTTCGAGTACCCACAGAAACAATATCGGTGCTTATCATAGGTCGATAGTTGGAAACTCAGCGTAAATTTTGGCATTGGCAGCCATTTTGCTACAGGAACAATGGACACGTAGAACAATATCGCGTCCCAATGGATGATACGGGATTAGCTGTTCGCGATAGGAGAGACTCACAGTGGACGAACAATTGTGTTGGTATGTGTTCGACGGCCAACAAAAAAGTGATTGTTGCGAGATAATTGTGTGCGGTTTTCGAAAACTTAAATGTGCTAAAATGTTAAAAGATAACGCAACATTACGCCTGTAGTCCCCGAAGAGGTAGGCAGAGGAATGTAGAACACTCGCACGTTTCACCAGTTACGTTTACGTCCGACTATGGAATAGGTGGAGAGCCTATTGCTATACACCGGGCACTACTAGAAAATCTAAATTAGAAAAATTTATTCGTGCCCGATCCGGAAATTGAACCCAGGACCTCAGGATCGGCAGTCACACTTTCAACCAACACGGCCAAAGAGACAGTCAAAAAATAAAATAAAATGTGTTAAAGGATAAAAATGAATTTTAATCTAGAATGAAACACACTGCTATCAAACAGTGACACGATAAATCTCTCCACTACTTCTATATATCCTACATCTACAAGTAACCATATTAATGTTAACTTGTTATTACAGTTCATTGGCACCAATTTATATACGAGTAGATTTGAAACACATTTGACATTAAAAACGCATTAAAATTTGCTTGTAGCGTATGAAGACGTTTTTCTAATCTGATCAAAACAACGAATAGCGTTAACTAGTTAAGCCTAAAACCTAATTTTGTAGTTAAAACATATATCAGTAAACGAGTAATTCAGTTTTCAAGAATGATGATAATTCAACGAATTAAATGTCACATAATTACAAACATTTTTCAGTTTATTATTTTGCACTACAAATGTTAATTTGCCGTCATCATAATGACTATAACTTATTATTGGCGCAATATTAATATACGGAATTAGTTATTCATTTTCATGCAATTAGATTTACATGTGCGTGCCGTACCCGTATTTTATACGGGTGACGATTGTGGTCACAGCATTAATAGGATAAACATCGAATTACAATTGCATGGTATTTGCGTTATTCAAATTAAACTTTATAGTATCATAGCTGTATTGCTGCTTATATAATTCAAAATTATAATATTAAAATTATATAATACTCGTATAATGACTTCCTCGTTGTTGGTATCGGTTGTAAGATAGGTTCTCGGTTCAAATCCCGGAGTGGGGTATGATTGAATTTTTCTAATCTAGATTTTCTAGGTACATGCTTGTTATATGACAATAGACTCACCACATGGTCAATAGCAGGTCATAAACGTAACTGGTAAAACGTGAGACTGTACTACACTGCTCTGCCTACCTCTTCTGGGATTACAGGTGCGAAATTACGTCGTTACAATATAACAAATACAATGCAGTGGATGAACGTAAAAATATTTCACGAGATTACAATCAGTAACTGAGGGATATGGGTGTGACTCAGACAATCCTAAGATTTACTTGCAAGATGGTTCTACAGATCTTTGATACATTACATTTGATATATTAAATTACAATTTTTTTATTAACAAACATGTAATGGAACTGACTTAGTGACATATCGACAAATATTTCTTATGTCAATCAACGTGTACCAAGGTTGATTCGTGGATTCACTAACCTCATAATCTCTAACTTTCCCACAAATGTTTCGCCTTTGTGTCAGTATGCTCTGACGCGATATAGTTAAACTAGCACTGAAGTGTAAACCAGCGGATAAGAGACGATGAAATAAATATGCACTTGACTTGTTTACAGCCAAAACATTCTAAACACCTTAAAATACATACATTTGAAACTAGATTATTTACCAAGTGATATTGAATCTTGCCGTGTATCTAACATGGTATAAATATTTTTATGCTCGTACAATTTTCACCGCAATTTCCTACAGTATTGATTGAATGAATAAATGAATGAAGACTTTACTCGGGTATGTAGGACACATGAAACAATAAAATAAAAAAATACACATTTCATATTCACATATTAATATTTCAAGTATCTTCATAGTTTCTAAGCTTCTAAGTACGTACGAATACCTACGAATACGTACTGTTTGTTGGATTAGAAGTAGAGTGTTCAATGATTCACATAGAAATTCAGATGTACGAGGGGTACGTGCTCTTGCATGGCCGCAAGAGGTTCGACTACTGAATTATAATATGACGATATATGAACTAGGTCAATAGGTATTGATATAGAACACTCTAAGGTCGTCTAGTGCTACGGGATGTCAAATACGATAATTAATTTAAATTAGCAATATACGATACGATATAAAAATGTATAAATAAATTACCTAGAAAAAATAATATTACTAGGATCTATGTAGCTGTCAAATGTCTGATTCATTTGTTCATTTGCTTTTTTACACCTTTTGGTAAGTTTTGTCTTCTGGTAGTGGCTCCGAGTCTGGATTTGTGCCCGATGTGTGGTAATAGGCTCACCCCTTATACCATAGTAGGACGTTAACGTAACTGGTGAAACGTGGAGGTGTATTGCACTACTCTGTCTATCTCTTCTTAGGTTTTTAGGGATTAATAAATTTAATAGAAATAATTTTAACAGAAACTTAGCCAGTGATCATTCGTTTCAAATTAATTAATTCGTTTTAATTCGTTTATGTTTAGCTCTCTGGAATATTTGAAAATATGTATAAAACGAAATCACAATGAGCGTAAATGTATTTACCAACAAACATAAGTAAGAAAAAAGTTTCGACAAAGTAAATAAACTACTTATGCCAACTGTTTTCCTGACTTTTGAAATCCGGAATTGTTCAAGACGCGAATTAATAGACACTATCTAGGCAAGCGTGGCACGTCTTAGGCTACATTTCACTTACTATCCGGTGAAACTGTAGTAAACCGCGAGCCTGGAACTATTTTAACTAAATAAAAACAAAATTTGTCTTATTCGGTTTATTTGTAGAATAGGTCACTGTTAAGACATACATATATTCTACATCTCTTGTTTTTGTATTTCTCAATGAATTCAGTTGCCGGATAGGACTGTAGTCATTTTGATGATATACAAAATAATAATTTCAGAATATATCTAGCCTATGCCTAGCTGCGTTACATATAAATGGGCTAAAAACAAACCATATAAAAGTTTGAAGCTAGTGCCCTAAATATGTACATACATAAACTGCCAACATCTTTTCATTCTTTTATTTTAAAACATAATTCTTACATGTAATGAACACTTTCACTCCGCTGTTGTTCCAGCATTAAATGTGTTCTTGGCCGTAATGTATTTTTTGCAGTTTTTATCCAAATCTGAAGAGCCGTGTTCAAATCCGAGCACGTAATCGTCATAGATCTGAGCTTCTACAAATCTACCCACCTACGTATATGTAGCGTGACCACTTTAAACGGAGCAAAAATCTTTTTCGTATTTTCACGGCGATTTTACTTCAGAGAAAACGGAAACACGGATAAAGGCTTGGTAGGGAAAAGAGAACAAAGTACGCTTCTTAAGCTTTTGCAATCTTTTAAAAGGTGAAGTTATTGGGTTCGATAACACATTTGGTATGAAAATCATCATATCTGTCCACTGCGTGGATACCCCAGGTTTGATTTGGGGTACACAATTTATTTATTTATATTATTTATTTATTCATTTATTTTAATTTACTGTTAACTGCCTTGTTGGTCGCGTTCGCGTTCGGAGTCTGGTAATGTGCACGGTGTACGGTAATAAGCTCAACGCCTATTCCATAGTGGGATGTAAACGTAACTGGTGAACCGTGGGAGTGTACTTCATTCTTCTGCCTAATTCTTCGGGAATTACAGGCATGGTGTTACTTTTATTAATTTACTTTTAATCAAACTGGTAACAAAAAAACACTTACGTTAATTATAACAATAATTTACATTACACACAATAGAAACTGTTCATACATAAGTAAATAAAAACTAAAACAATTCATGAAAGTTATTTACTAACTATTTTATTATAACGATATTACATTATATTTTGAAGTAAACTTATTCAGAAATATTACTTTCTTAAAAATACAAAGGAATGTAATGTAAACTAAATTCCTGTAAAACCAGCAATTTTAGTATGTTAAGAAATCTCGAAAATTTTCGAGTTCTTAAAATAGTTGAAAATAATTTACTTATTCTTCTAATAGTAAGTTTTTCACTTTTTTATTACAAAAGTAGAAGGGGATCTCTCTTCGGGAGTAACAGCCATGATGCTACGATACAAAAGTGGACGCTGGTGGACTGATTTTATGGACCACGAGCGCGTGGTATTAAAATAGAGATAATAATAACAATATGGCAAGTCGTATATGACCATCCGATCCCAAATTAGGCAGCATTTGGATGAACTATACTTGGTAAACAATCATCCATAAACCAAATTCATAATTATAAACATAATTACAGATTCATAATGGCCTGGAAACAGTACTCATCGCTCAATCAATTAATAATAATATAGGTATAGGGAAAGAAGTTTTAAGGGAAAAATAAAAATTTGTTTTTAAATGAATTAAAATTCCACTTAAAAAATAACTATTTGTTTGTTTTAATATAGCCCTAATATAATTGTCAATGTTTTTTTCGTGAACAAAGAAGTTCAGCGGTTCACCTTAATCAGAGTTTCATTTCAACCGAATATTAACTTGATGTTGCTCGTAAAGTATTTTTCACTGAACAATCGCTCTGGAACGGACGCAACAAATGATTGAATATGGGTTTTTATTAATCAGCCGCAGTGCGATTGCCTGTGGCGTTTCAATTGCCAATATCCAGTGGGGGACGTTAATTCGCCGGGAATAACGATGCCATAACGACGCTATGATTAAAACTATTGGAAAACGTTTTCTGATAATTCACCAAATAAATGCAGTTCGGTAGAAAGTAACTGCTGTTATTCGATGAGTATATGTGTAAACGAACCTAGTTGCGGTCAATTATCTCCTAATTTTATGTCAGTCTCATTATGTATTTTAAGTATACTAACGTAACATCACACCTGTCATCCCTAAAGAGGTAGGCAGAGGAATGTAGAACACTCCCACGTTTCACCAGTATACATAGGTATTTATTTGGTATATACTATAGGTTGTATATTTTTATCAATAATATAGATATTTTAAAAATCGTGTAGACATTTCTTAATTTATAAAAAAAACAAACATATTTGATGGCAATGAACATCGCAACTCAACCTATTAATAGCTAAAATTCGCGTTATATCAGAGGTTTCAACGAATTTTAGGATAATATAATAATATTAGAAGTAGCACAATACAATAATTGTATATAATTATTATATTTTCGATCAAAAACTACTTACAATAACATTTACAAAGCAATAAACTATGCATGAAATTATGGTTTCTCATTAAAACTTAATTGAAGTGATTGAAAATATTAAGTGAAACAAAAAAAAAAAAATCGTGTACCCTGTGGTTTAAAATAAGCGAATCAATTATTTCAATGTAATCTATGTAACCGATGTAAACAAAACCTTACGTTGCCAATAAAAGATAATTATAATACGAATAAGAATGACCACAATCAGAACAGCGAAAGGTAAAGGACTACATAGCCCACACCCTCATAACTTAGAACAATAGCAAATGAAGCCCACAGCTTCCAGCAATTGATTCACAATAGCGCCCTTACTTCCGGCCACCAAAGGTTTTGCGGCAACTAAAGGTCGAGTCATTGACATAAGAAATTATGCGAAACACATTTTCAAGAAGTGGCACTTTTGCCCCTAAGATTATTTTAATTGTGCAAAGGCTTGATAATAATTTACTTGTACCAGGCTCTTCTATAGCTCCCGTTTTAATCCTTCAAATGACAAAATAATAACTGTGCACAGTTAACAATGTTCTGATATTCAAATACAAAGTTATATGCGTTTGTAAAATTTAATGTAACTTACTAAAACGGTGAAGGAGAACACCATAAGCATGCCTACGCATAAGCACCATAATTATCATTCACCTGGGCACTGTGATTTTCTATGACTTTAATCCTTTCAATTAGGTGAAGAGACCTCCGTCCGATTGTGAAGTGATAAAAGGTTGATGACGATATGATTGTAATATATCATGTTTTATCTAAAAATAAATTATGCAACATTAACTTTTAAAAATCGGCTATGACGTATAATCGGGTATCGGAATAATGACTCGTTAATGGCAATTTAATTAATCTAAAACGACCTTTTGTACTAAAACATTATATAAATGATCTTTTCAGATAGCACGAACGAGGGCAAGTGATCCTAAAGTGGGCCAGTATATAGTGTACCCAATGTGGTGTGCAAACAGCTGATAAACTTAATATGTATTTTTTTTAAACACCTATTCAAATACATACATTTATATTTAAAAAGTAAGCACTTATGCTAGCTAGCACTCAAGTAAGCGCAAATATTTCATCTCAGTGGGAATTGAACCGATGACTCGGCGACGGCAGACTTATTAGTAAGGTTCAGTAGCTACCGGATCAACAGGTCAAGTTAGATCTGTTCATAGAAATATATAAAATAAGTGTAGGTTAATATCCCAAGGAAGTACATAAGTAACAGTATGTACTTACTTTTATATACAACCATCACCACCTCATTCTGTCTACAGTTCATTTTTTTACTTGGATTAAGAAGTAAATGTATCAAATTTTAGCAAATATAACACATAACATTTTTTATCCCTATAATGATAAAGTATAAATAAAGAGGATTCTTGGATAGTGATATACATTATCATTACAAAAATTCTCTGTGAATATTTCAGCTTTTATTTAGTGTCCTTAAGTTGAATTTAGTAAGTGCGTAAGCTTTTATAGCTATTTGTTACATTGTTGCTTTGGGTTTTTTTTTTGTTATGTATTACAAATATTTTGTCTTAGATATTATCATTAGAAGTAAATTACGATTGTGCCTGAAAAAATTATTATTACGAAAAATCCGAGGATCATATATCATTAATTAGTACCTACAACCAATGCAGGAAAAACAGAAAAGCAGACCATGGCGTTACATTATATAATTGTAACGGACTAAAGTGGTTTTGCTCCAATATTACTAGCAATCAGTATACAAAATGTAGAATTAACAAAACAAACTGCTTATTCCTTCCTTCCCTTCAAAGCTCCACTTCCCGAACTATAACTCGGAACAAATGACGTAGAAAGCCAGATACAGAACAACGTTTCGGCGGCAGTGAGTACTATCATTTACATAAGGCGAACATAAAGATGGGTCCAAACGAATTTAATTTCTGGGTCGCAATTTTTTTTGCATCCCATCGCTGGGTAGGGTCCGCTTCTGCATCTACGGGAGATCTGGAGCGTAATGATTAGAATTGCAGTTGGAGCGTTCAGAGACGAGAATTAGTGGTTGTCGGTTCGGTTCTCGGCTACGACGCGTTTGATAAGGCACAGAAATAGTCGTGCAAATACCGATACCTAATTATTAAGATCATTTTCAATATGGAAACTACATCATAGCCGCGAGACTTTTTAGCGATTACAATAATTATTTGAGGCCATCTAAGGAACTACTAAGAAAAACATTACGAAAACTTCCAAGGACATTGTAACCAAATTAAAATAATGTAACATTTTATTCTTTATTAAGTAACTCTTTTGTTTAAGTAACAGAATGTCTCATTATTATTATATAGTTTTTAAATGCATAGTATTAGGCGTTATTCCAAGAAAAATTTTTTGTAAAAGAAAAAAAAAAACTGATAACATTACCATGAAGCCGCGGAGTAAAAAAAATCGTTTTAAAACAGAACAAAAACTTTGCTTGCGTTGAATTTAAAACTTGCATATAAATCAGACGACAATCCCAGCGGGACATATTACGTTCCTCTAAAAGGATTTGCGTTGGTTTGCACAGAGCTTTATTTAACGCTATTGCGTGATCCGCAAGCCAAGTGTACACCTTATAGAATTCTCAATTCCTTTAAACTACGATGTCAAAGAGCGGAAGAAAAATGAGGTATTCCGAGCGAACTTTATTTCTAAATCCAATTCAACATAAAAAACAGTACAGTTGATAAAACCTACGTTTGATAAGATCTGCATTAGATAAAACCAAGATCTGTATTAGATAAAACCGATGATTGATTAAATCTACATTTGATAACACCTAGACTTTCTAAAATATAAATCACAGTTATTTTAAGCGTGGTGTCAGCTGAAACTTGACACAGTTGGAGTTATGTGCTCCGTATTAAAATCATCCGTCGTGCTGTCTTCTCTTGAAATATACTACAAGTTAGAATCAAAATAATCATATACAGTAGGAAATTCATTTACAAATATTAATAGTTCTACCTTCAAAACTTAACACAATCTCTTATGTAAATATACGTATATTAAAAATTTCCTAAATGTATACTTAAACAAAGATTTTCAAATTAGAAAATCCCAATAATACTTTGTCTGACCCGGGAATCGAATCCAAGACCTATCAGCAGTCTCGCTTGCAATCACTAGGCCCATTAATCAGGCCAAGATTAAAGGATAGTTTACCAAAAAAATTATTAAAAATTTATATTAATATCTACTAAGTATAATATGCTAAACTTTGTAGTATATGTTATGCGTCTTTCGGAATAGAGGGTGAGCCTGTGCGCATACATTCCATTTAAAACGTTTATATTTATGTTACCTTAGATTTCCATGCACGTCCCCTCGGTTACGAACAAGTCCGCGCGCAAAACGTTACGGCCTGAAGAATGTCGGTTACGTTGCCAATTTCACGTGTCGTTTCGCATAAATCCGTTGGTAGATATACTCAACGGATCCGGAGCTTTCTCCCTTCAATGATTTTGCATAGCGTCCTAGTTTGCTGTATTCAATGTTATTAGTATGCTGAGGCATGTTTGTCTTTTACTGGTTCATTTAGTTTTAATCTATATAAATCTATAATGTTTAATCTATATAAAGAGTTGCTTGACATGTTTCGTTGTGTAAACTTACGTTACCGAGAAAGTTACAGTTACAAAATGTAAAAGTAATGTTAGTTAAACGGATTCTATAATCAAATACCAGACGAAGTTAGTGATAGAATCTTTAAGGTTGTTTGAGCGTAAAGGAGTGACGTCCAATCAAACTTTCATATTATTACGAACTTCTTGATAGTGAAAATAATAATATTCCTCGCCGTCAACCTGACCTCCAAATGCCCTATGCTACTAACATTATAAATGCGATATATCTTTGTTATTATTTCACGCAAAGCTACTGAACGGAGTTAACTGAAACTGTGCATCAATATATGTAGTTTATACATCAGAATGCCATATACAATGGTATAGTACAGTGTATAAAGATTTTGTGTAATTTTGCCATAATATAACGATAACTGTAAAATCAGTAGAAAAAAATTCCCTGAGAGTTATCTTGGCATGCGCTGTCGTGTACCGTTCATGTTACATAGATAATGTACCGTACAATTGATTCTCTGAAATAGTTTTAAGTAGAAGTCTGCGACAGCATACATGAAAATGTGGAAGTCACTATATCAAAAATAGTGACCCATCAGTAAAATTAAATTGGATACATTTTTTACAATTCACATTTTACAATATTTATCAAATTCTTATTATTGGTAGGAGAAGATGAGGATTTATTTAAAATTCCCTATCACGAAACTTTATCTTACAGACGAAATTTCACGCGGGCGAAGCCGCGGACAAAAGCTAGTACTACAATAATGTTTACATTTATTTATTACCAAAACCTGAGAAATTCGCTTTAGTTTCGGATCCTAGCGTTGTTCTTATGCGTACACCTAACACAAACACCCAGATACAACACTGATCCTGTATATACTCTAACATCAATTACATTCCTTCCTTCTGCCCCGTCCATAAACAGCAGATCATTGGAATAATAAATGAATATAATACGATTTTGCATAGCAATGTTTCTCAACTATAATCTTAGTCATCAAGTAATCTCTGAGTACACTCGATATGTATCATAAACATAATACTTATCATATGCAACAGATAAAACAAATCTCTAAATATTTCGAACAATTTTCTCTATAACACTAAAGTTTCTCCAATAAAAATGAAATATGTAAATACATCTTTTATATTTTGTTAAACTTCCCCCATATTTGTTATAAACGTCAAATTATATAACAGGAAACACGATGCATTTGTACGTAAGGAAATCAGCTAAGCTGACGGATTCCCCTTGCTGTTCTAGAGGGAAAGACGATATACATTCGAATCACGACCGGATTTTTATGGTTACTTTTGTTAAGGGTGGTTTAACCGGTTCCACGATTCAACTTTAGACGTGCTACGTGTGTGCTTGCGGAGCAGCGGAGACGACTTTCAATTTGAATATAGATTTTCAATAAAATATTCCGCTACGAGCAATAGTACGATTATATGTAGCTAGCTGTAACGCACTATTGTGCTACAGCAGGAGACTAATATCTACTCGTGATCAGGGAACAGAGCTATTACAAGTTTCTATGAGTTTCTATATACGCTGAGCACCATTTACAGTAAATGTACGAGTACCTATATCATTTCATGATACAATTCAGTTGTCCTTAATACTATTATTAAATGTTTTTATTAGATATATTTAATAATAGCGTATATAATTATGATTTTCACACTCCTTGATAAATATATTGTTACACAGAAACCAAAAGAGATATTTTTTTTTGGTTTCGAAATTTTTGTACACTAAAGAGGAAAAAGCTCCAATAGAAACCGACTAGAGAATTGTCTTTTTCTAATAAAACCCACCCTTCTCCAGAAACCTCGTGACGCGGAATCTCGTTACTTTTCCAGTTTATTTTATTTACAGATGCAGCCATTGTGACAAAACGTATTGCATGCTAAAGAGAATTGTTGTTATTGCATCTCACGATGACGCTTGCTTTTATGGAGTCACAATCTTTGCAAATAAGAGTTATGTGACATGTCGCGCTTTTATGAAGTATGAATTTGTATAAATTTCATACTAGTGTGTTGCGTAGGTTATATTTTTTTAATAAGTATAATGTATTTTATATTTTCGTCATAATTTCATATACAACATATGTTACATTATAATCCGTAGGTACCTATAACAATTAATTGATTTCATATTTAATATTTATTTTACTGATGCTGAAAATATTTTTTATTACATCTATTCAGTACTCATGAATTACTTAACTGCAAATTCATTTGTTTAGAAAATAAAGTATAAAGCAAGTTTTTATTTAAATAGAATAATGTAAATTCCAGTCATTATTTACGACACAATAATACGACAGTTTAAAACTTCGCCTATATCTAAATAGCAAGAGTATTGAATATTTTTATCGGAAGAAAGAACATTGTATCGATTGGGGCTTGAATTGATGGCAGAAACCTCGCTCAACAGCGGGAAGAAACTATCGAAACCATTTTACCCCTTAAAGAATCAACGAGCAAAAAGATTCCCTGGAGATCCAAATTCCCCACATCGCAAGGCACCCCTGTAGTACAAACAGTCAGATTGACAATTGACAATAAGATTGACAATAAGATTATTAATGTTGAAAGATCGTCATGTGAATAAAGGTCCTCCTTAGTTCGTGTGCATCTGTTAATGCAACAAATGTTATGTAATAGTTGACAAATGTTTATAAGGCTCTTACACTCGCATAGTAATCGATACATAGTACAAGTGGGCAGTAAATTGATTCGGAATAATGCAAAAATAAGTGAGGCGCAATTTTGATTAAAATAATCCTTTAGAACCCGCTATGTGTAAGTAACTAAATGCTTGAAAGAAGTATTAATAGGCAGACTTATGCGTAAAGATTTATTGTTTTGAAGTCTGACGCGTTTTAATATGTAAATGTCACACAGAAATGGAACCGGGAAAGAGCAAATGCCTTTTAATTTATATCAATGAACAATACTAGACGTTATTTTAATACAATAAAAAAGAAAATTGAGTACACCGCGCTTACGCTAAAGCAGGATGTCTCATTTATTTATGGGGAACCTTATCCCCTTCTACAACATTATGGCAAAAGACGTTATTAATAGAGACAGACAGACAAATAGTTTAAATTTATTATTGAACTTAATCTTAGTAAAAAAGTCTATTACAAAGTTGCCTCGTTGGTCGTGTTGGTTGCAAGTGCGACTGCCGAACGGGAGGTCCTAGGTTCGATTCCCGGGTCGGGCACTA